>JAQHUG010000182.1:632024-710748 GCA_028555095.1 Dicrostonyx torquatus
TATATATATATATATATATATATATATATATATATGTGTGTGTGTGTGTGTGGAATATGGGCACTTTATAAGTAGAAGAGAAACCCACTGAAATCTTTAAATATTTGTGTGAAAGCAGAAGCCATGTGGGAAGTCACTGTCATCTACTGCTAAGCACTGTCTTCTATGTTTGTACTTGGTTCTTGCCAAACATCTCACCCATTTCTCATAATGAGAGATACTTGCCTACACTGCTGAACTGTACCAATGGAGATAGCGGTACCCACAAGCTCCAATCTTAACATCCATTTTCTGTGCTTCATAATGGATTGTGATTGCTTTTGCATAAAACCTCCATACATTTACTCTAACTCATATTCCCACTTAGACTACTGGGCCAGCTTCCCTTAAAATAATACCTTTTAGCTTATGGATTACTAAATGATAGCCGAATTAGGGAAAAGATGAGGGAAAATGTTCCAATATGGCTAATGTGGTATAGATTGAAGCCATTTGTGTGCCATATTGAATATCTGGGTAACATGAAATGATAGACAAAGGATGATATCCCTTGTATGGCTACTCACTTTTTTTTATATACTTACTTGAATATATTGTCTAACTCAGCAAAGAATTTGAGGTCTGTAGGATAGTATTCATAACTATAATTTAGAATTATACCAATCATGAAATCATTCCATAAATCTCTTAAGGTTAAAAAAAAATTAAAAGGAACCTGAGTTTGAACATGAAATACCATCAAGAATTTTGCTTTCAGAATAAAGTTGACAGACTGAGAAGATTTCTGGAAAACAGAAAGCATTGCCTAAAGATAGTCTTTTGTTAATTTTAGTATATTTCTTGCTTTTAGAACGATCTCTGTCTTGAAGACAAGGACTGGTAAGTGACTCTGGTAATCATTTAACAGAAGCTGTCCTCTTCAAGGAAACTTCTACAGAGCTAGAAGACACTGACATTGGAGGTGGCATTCTGGCCAGCTCCTGTCATTCTCTGCATGGCAGGGCTCCATGTTGAAGTTTCGCTGTGATCATCCTGGTGGAAGTACATCACTCCTTCCATACTGGGACTTGCTTTGTGAAAGTACATTGGAGTAACAGAAACAAAGGGTCTATTTGGGTCTGCCTCTATCACCTGGTAATTTGCTTGCACAAATACTAAGTAAACCTGAGGATTAGTGGCAGTATGGTGTCCCAGGAGAGTCAACAGAGCAATAGAGTTTTACATGGGTGCTGTTACTAAGGAAACCTGAAGTCCGGTGTTTGAAAGTGAAACCCCAGCCCTCTGACACCCCTACACTCAAGAGGTCTAGGATGATTGGAAGCATCACCCCAGGCTCTGGCCTGGGAGTTGTCTTGGTTTGGACTCCAACTCCCAGCCTGCCAAGTGCTGACCCGTCCCCAGGGAGGGTCAGGACCACTCCCATAGGCTATTTAGGCTCAGAAAAAGGAACACATGGTCTCCAGGGTTTGTGTGTGCTCCTTTCCCTGCCATGCTGTCCCAGTCCACCAGGTAGGGAAGCATTTATTAAACATGGGCATTTTTGATTCGGTCTGATCTGGTCTACTTGCAGTTATTTTGTGTCAGCAGAGAGGCTCTTGGATTATTCCTAACATCTGGGAAGGAGGAATCTGTATCTTTTGTACATACTCTTGCTCCTTTAAAATACTGTAGCAGCAGACTATTTATTAAAGACATACAATAAAAGGCTGATCAACACAACACACGCATGGAGAGAACACTAGAAATGGCTTCTTTAATGATGAAGTCATAACAGTTATATAAAAGTCTAGTCTCTGATCCCGTCGCTCTTGAAATAGATGTTGATGTAAAATTCATATATTTGCTGTCATTCTTTCAAACCCTCCACTCCTATTTTCCGTTAAACATCTAAACAAAGTGACCTCATTGTTTTCCATTGGGCTTCTTTTTTTAAAACATTGGCAGGGATGATTGAGATTCAGGAATGTGGGAAAATGGATTCCCAAACCACGTCCCTCCCCTTTCATTCTGAACTGTAATTTTTGGCTTGGCTTGACTCACAGTCATCGCATTTCAGCCTGAATCTCTCTGTAAAGTGATCTTTCTTAAACATTTCTCTCACTCATCAAGGGATCAGAAGCGAAGCCATGCTAGCCTTTCAGCAAAACACTTAGAAGGTGCTCTGACAGAGAAGTCGCAAGAGCTAAATTTCACCCAAAACTGTTTGAAAAGAGCACATGTTCAGAGCCTCGCTGTCCTCTGCGAGTCTTGTCATCTGTATGCCGTGAGCTCCAGCAGCTATTTTAATCTGTTTTTGTTTGCAATCCATTTGGTGTCCACCCAAGGAAATGCAGGTGATTCTAATTAACTTACTGCTAAAGATGTTGGAAAAGAAAAAAAAAAACAAAAAAAACCTCAAAAAACCGCAACTTACTCCTGTTGTACAGAATTATACACTTAAAACTTGTCTTCTATTATTTATAACACGTTATTAATGAAGATGACTGTATACATATATTTACCACCTAATTCACTGTTGTTCGTTTTTTTTTTTTGTTTAAAAAGAAAACAAACAAAAATCCCAGTGCAAGAAAAAGCCACACACATACACAAACACACAGACACAATACAGACCCTAGGAATGTTTGCCAACTTTATTTAACAAGAGTAGCAACTTAAAAATAACATTATTTTTACTTTGTGCAACATAGTTTAATATCTGAAATAACCCTGTTCCAATAAAAACCTATTGAAATACTCTCAGGCCTAACTCTGCCCTGAAGGTAAAAGTGATTAATTGAAAGATTTTGGCAGATCTCCGCTCACCACCAGGGCAGTTTAATTTAGAACACATTCAACCATTTCTCTGTGTCTCTGTGCTGGTGGGGCATGACTTTTGATCTTCTTTGGGGAGGCGCCTGTAATTCAGAGCCTTTGGCCAGCCACTTCCTGGAGGGTTTTCATGGCTGCCCCTGCTGCGCATTCAGGTGAGAGACAGCCCTGCGGTGCTGGAATCTCTGCCTTAGACGACTAAAGGTAATTCTAGGCACAAAAGGACACCACTACAAACCCCGCGGGGCGTCAAACGTCTGCATAAGCGCGCCAAAATCACAGACGAGGTGATTCTTTTCAGCCTGGTTGTGCTCTCAGGCTTCTGAGCGGTTCTCGCACCATTCGACACTCCCCCAGTAAAGACGGGGCTCCTGCCCACAGCAGTGGCTACACTGATCCATCCGCAAGAGTCTTTGGAGACAGACGCAGGATTAGTTTTTAGAGACTACAGGAAATGCACACCATTTTTTTTTTTAAAGTACTTCTGCTAAACGGAGAAAGGAAAACTGAGATTGAGGCACCTTCCTCCGCATCTGGCAGATGGAACAGCATTCATTGTGGTCACATGGAAGCACTGAGAAGCTGAACTATATGGGAACAGACATCCTGGAGTTGGTGAACTCCAGTTCTCTAGGAAATTTGACAGATGTCGATTCAATACCCACTGTGTAGGACTAGAATGCTAGGTGCTGGGTGTTGAGGATTTGGTACAGAAAGCATATGTAACAGTGTGTGTGTGTGTGTGTGTGTGTGTATTCAAAACTATAGATTTACCCTAAGCCTCACACCATTGAATGGCATACAAACATTCATTTACTCATTCATTTTATTTATTTATTTTCAGAACTGGGGTTTGAAACTAGGGCATTGTGAGTGCTAGGCAACCATACCCCAGATGACATCAGTTTCTTTTTTTTCCCCTTTACTTTGTGAGCAAGGATCTCACTAAGTTGTCTAGACTGGCCATGAACTCACTACGGCTGAGGCAGGCCTTACAGTTACTACTCTCTTGCCTTAGATACTGGAGTACCTGGGATTATAGGCAGGTACCACATAAACATATTCTTTTGAAATCTATCTATACGTGCATGAGAGATGGAGAATCATTTAATTAGTACATTTAATCAATCAGTTGTTACCCTTGTAAAGAACAAGAGTTCACTTCCCAAAACTCATATCAGGTAGCTTACAACCACTGTAACTCCAGCCTGAGGATAACTGATTCCTTCCTCTGGCCTCTGTGATTGCCTGCGCAAACACAGCATACACTCACACAGACACACATGTATACATAAATGGAAATAACAATAAATATTAAAAATACATACTGCACATACAAATATTTGACTAGCTACCTAAATATTCATCTATCTATCTATCTATCTATCTATCTATCTATCTATCTATCTATCTATCCATGTATGTACATATTCTACACTTTGAACAAACTATAACATTTTCTAACTTTAAAACAATCTCATAGATTATATTTCTTTACTTTTACAGATATTCTGAGGTTTATATATATATATATATATGTAAATTATATTTTCTATATAAGTTTTGCCTGTATATATGTATCACATATGTACCTAGTGGCCTTAATGGCCTGAAAATGGCATCAGACCACCCGAATTTAGAGATATAAACTATTGTGAGCTGCCCAATGGGTGCTGGGAATTGAACCCAGGGTCTCTGGAAGAGCAGCCACTGCTCTTAACCATTGAGCGACTGCTCCAGTCCCATATATTATGAGTTTTTATTTCTACACATCCACATGAAAATATTTGGATAGTATCATCAGTACACTCATTGTCTTTGAGTTCTATGTATCTGTAATTTAGATGAAATATATTGTAAAACCCATGAGATAACATGAAAATTCTTTATGGGGATCATATAGGAAATCTAAAATTTTAACTGATTGGTGAACTGTTCCAACATTAACTTAAAGGTTTAAAGATACAAATACAATCAATCTATCAAGATCAGAGGAGAACAGGTAGAATTTTCCCTACCTAGAAACCC
Source organism: Dicrostonyx torquatus (assembly GCA_028555095.1). Taxonomy (NCBI): domain Eukaryota; kingdom Metazoa; phylum Chordata; class Mammalia; order Rodentia; family Cricetidae; genus Dicrostonyx; species Dicrostonyx torquatus. Next base: position 636,864 of record JAQHUG010000182.1, read on the forward strand.
TAAGTCTGCATGGACTATCAGTACTATCCACATTCATGATTTTAGAAGTCAAACAGAAAGAACCAAGTTTTGCTATATTAATTTCTAAAATCACAAAAGCTTCTTTTAGTGGTCTATGAGAGAGGATTTTAGCTTATTCCTGCAGGTTATTAACCATTTATCAAAGGATCATACATCCTCTGGCTACTCAGAACACATACATGTGCTTAGGAAAAGGACATTCCAATAGCAATTGTTGCCTTGTATAAACTCATCTAAGGTGCTATAAGTTTCACATATATTTCATGTGTTCTTCACGTGAAATCAAAAGAATATCATCATTTCCCCATTTCCTGAAGAACTAACAAAATGTAAGGCTTGGGAATATTTGAAAATCTGTACTCAGTCTCTCTAGCTGATTCTTGAAGAGATTTTAGAGCATTGACAAAGAAGACTACCAGTTTGAAACTTAGAGTTTATGTGCTCAGCTCCCACAATAAGCCTTAAGATTAATTACAGAGGCCTTATTTATATTTTCAGAGTTTTGAGGAGACAATTCTTCCTTAAAACATTTCTTTCAGGCAAAATTGCTTATATGTAAAATTCTGCAATGAGAAATAATGCTATTCTCTTGTCTTGAAATCATTCCTTTATAAGAGAACTAACTATGGGAAAGAATGATAGGGTTGAGCATTGTAAATCTATGTGTGATATGAGATAGGTGGAAGGAGATAATAAGAGATCAAAGATAAGGCACCGAGAAAATAATAGAGTAAGAAAATCGATGGGCCATGTTGGCTTTAAAATAATAAAATAGAATTGTTTACACCTTCAAATATTTCTTTACTTAGATTCTTTACTATTTTCTTATAAACTAAGACAGAGAAAAGAAATCATCTGGGTATATGTAGAAATTTGAGAAGAGAAGGGTTTTATTCAGGACGACTAAATACAATTAATTTTGAATGGTTTGCTCTTACTGTCAAAATATTCTTTTCATCGAGAATGGATTATAAAAGGATCATCTACTGTTTGCACGTACAGCTTATACAATGCTGCTTGTCTCAGGGTGAGTGCGACGTTTATGCTGCTTGTCTCAGGGTGAGTGCGACGTTTTCCACTGCATCCAAAATCCTCATTGCGCCATGCAGGCTTTTTTCTACACATTCAAGTGCCACTAAGAGATGCTTCATTCTCTCTTGGAATCAAGAGAATCTGACATCAAGGCCTTCCCTCTATTTCAGACAGCACACAATAGAGTCCTGACAACTTCTACAGTGGTACTGTTTTCACAGGTGAAACTGTCTACCCATAGCCGGCTGGCTGCACCTGATACCCCTCTTCTTCCTAGGGACCTGAAGTCTTTCACCATAACTCAACCTAAGTACAGACATATTGCCCCGAACATGGGCTGACTCATGGAGTCAGAGAGACTTCCAATCTGCTTCTCATTTTCACAATAAAACATAATAAAGGCTTTTGGATCCAGAACCGAATAAATTTCTATTAACTCACTGGCCAGAGTATCAAAAGCAAAGACTGAGCTTACTTCACCTAGCTTCAGAGCAGTGTGCTCTCCAAGCAGAACTCCTTGGAAGGAGGAGAATTCTAAGTTTGTGTGCTTTAGAAGTGTCTATGTGACTCCTCTTTCCTCTCTGACTTATCAAAACAAATGACAAACTCCATTTTCTAGGGCTTAAAATATTGTAAAAGGAGACAAGACCATTTCTTTTTCAAAATGATCCGAACTTTTAAAAACAACTGTAAACAAGTTAACAAACAGTAGCGTAATAACGGTACCTGAACCCTTTCTATACACGCTATACCCGATGCTGCTTGCCAGAAGAATACTAGCGGTCAGGTAGAGGCACGAAGGGACATCACAGAGTAACGGAACCAGCTTGCAGAGAGAAGGAAAGGAGACAAATGAACTCTTCTCTTTGAGATCCTTGTTCTGCTCCTGTAAGTTATCTGCTTATGGTTTAGGGGCTTCTGACCCTATTCCCTCTGACTCTGCTGTCTATCAGGGGTCTTTCTAAAATCTTGTTCTAAAAATTGAACTGAAGTTTTAATATTCAACAATACCCAACCAGTGAAGTGTTTCTTCAATCCTCATCCTGTCAAGACAAGACAATGATGCTGCGGGATGTCTTCTACCAAGGCCCGATTTCATTCTAAGAGGCAGGTGTATGTGGACTTCTAGACAAAGGCTTTCTTTGAAAATGAGATGGCTGTCCATAAGCTAGTATATCTGTGTAGCCTTTGACAGTTTTTGCTAAGCAGAAACATTATGATCATTTTTCTTTCCAGACTTTTAGTAATGGAAGATGTTTTAAATATATAACATTTAAACCAGGAGGTAGTGGCTCATGCTTTTAATCCCAATACTTGGGAGTCAGAGGTGGTCGGATCTCTGAGTTCAAGGCCAGCCTGGTCTACAGCATTTCCAGATCGGCTAGAGCTACACAGAAAAACTCTGTCTTGATAAACCAAAGGGGGAAAAAGGGAATTTAAATAATACTTTTGCTGACTTCTCTGCGGAAAAAATATTGATTTATCCTCCTCATGCTTTAAATGTAGTATCTGTTAAATATTCATATTTGGGTCTGTAAAGGCATGAGAAAAAATGGTCATAGTCTTTTTCATATTAATTTGTTTTCCTATGTCATCATTTCTTCTCATTGTTCATTAAACACAGAACTCTGTTTCTGTTTGCTCTTCAGGAGGCCACAGTTGACCTGTAGAATTGTGTCTTTTGAAGAACAGTTGATGTTTAACATTGGAATACTTTCATAAATCTAAGTTCAACTAGTTTACCTAGGGAATCGAGTTGCTTTATCAACTACCTTCCACAAAAGAAAGTTGGTGGGAAAAACCTTTCTAGTAGGAAAAGAATTTGAATGGAAAATATGTATGTATATATATATATATATATATATATATATATATACACACACACACACACATACACACACACACAGAGAGACATACACACACAGAGACATACACACATACATATATATGTATATATAAATGTAAATCAGATCATGGATTAAAGGATGAATATTGTATTTGAGGAACATTATAAGATGTTTCACTATGTTAGTTTTTCCAAAATTTTCTTCCAAATCAGTCTTGGATTATGTGTGAAAAGTAAGAACCTTCTACTGTAACAGGTGCTGGCAGGAAACTCCCATTAAAGCTATTGAAGTTCTGCCTGTGAAGACTTGGCATCTGAAAACATTCTCCCAGAAGAATGCATTATGCATCAGACTTTTCTCACTAGAAAAACAATGCGAGGCTGTGACTGCTTAACAATATTCCCAGTCACTATTTTGCTAACACGATCCTTCGGTGATGACATCTTTGCTGGCCTTGTGTTATATATGAAGCGTGGATCAGCTCTCGTTTCAACACTGTGAGCGTGCATTGTCTTCTGTGTAGACAATAGAGACACTGGTCTACCATCTGTTTGTCCTATTTAGAGGATAAACTTGAAAATATTTTTTCCAGTGCCGTCCATGGTTTAAATGACTGTATCCACATTTTGAAGACTGACTCTTTGCATAAATCTTAAAAGGTATTTACCAGGTTTTTAGTGATGGTGAGAATGAAGTCTATGGAGTGCTGGCAATTATCAATGAAAGCTCATGCGTTTCTCAGACAGAAGGAACATTATGTCTGATATGTAAGAGAAGATTAATAAATGTCATTTTTTCTTTATATAAACATTCCGTGTTAATATGGCCTTATCTTTAAAGTCTAATGACGTTATTCTCTGAACATAAACTTCCTTAAATAAGGACCCTTTCTCTACTCTGTCTTCATTTCCCAGATTACTAAATCTATAAACCATATATTCTTTTTCATGTTAAATACATCTGAAGAAAATATCCTACTTTATCTGATAAACTGATTATTTATAAATAATTTTACTTACATACGAGGATTAACTTAGATTCATCAAATTAAGGCCTAACAGAAAAAGGTATGTCACAGTAAGTTCTAGAAAAAAAAACCCAGTAAATATAATTAAAAGCATGTGTAATCTAAATGCATATGTCTATATCTAGCTTTGTGGTTACCTTGTATACTAAATATCACCAAATAGTAATAATTTGTATTTTATTACATAAATAATTGTGTATAGTTGAGTTGATGGTTTAAAACTAAGCTTTTCAACTAACCTGTAAACATCATATATATATCCATATCTCCATAAATATATCTTTAGCAACAAGTCCTCATTGAGGGTAATAAAGCAGCTTACGGGATAGAGAACTCATACATGTGTATGAGCCTGCACACTGACACCAGCTCAGGCAATGTGCCCAAGTGCGAGAAAGCCTTTGCTTCAGGGCAATAGCAAACCAGCTCAGCTCTACTGCACTGCCTGCTCTTCACCACATGGCCCTTTGCTGTATCCTTAGCTTCCCCTCCTACCGTGAGAGAACGCTGCTTTGTACTGTTTTATTGCCAATACATTTTTACTTTGTATGATGAAATGAAGCAAGGGACTGGTTTCATTAGAAGGAGAGGTAAACAGAACATTAATTAAATTTGCTGATGATACTAAATTGGGAGGAACTGTGGACATCTGTGAGGACAAAAGAATCATACAAATGGACTTAAGGAGTTTAGAAATACGAGCCGGAAATAATAAAATGAGATTCAGTCTTAAATAATGCAGGCTAATACATTTGGGAAAAGATAATCAGAAACATGGCTGTTCAGTGGATGGTCGAGGCCTGGAAAGTGGCAATGGTGAAAGAGACCTAGGGGGTGATAATAGGAAAAATTATGCACAAACTTACAGGGAAGTAGTCTCTATGCCTGGGGGTATGCATACAAAAAGGCATAGTGCTCTTCTTAGGACACCAGTATGTTCGCAAGCAACAAATATCAAATTTGCTTTAGTTGTTGAATCATTCAGGTCTGTGGGACAATTTAACACCCTTTGGTGGGAGCATTGTTTTTCGCTATTAAAGATGACAAAGTTTGTTTTGTCCAAGACCTATGTTGGAAAACAGTGACTGTTTAATTTCTGTCATTTTCTACTATGAACTATTGCCAATATATCAGTTCATATGTTGTTAATTGCTGACATTGTAGAAACAACCTCACCACTCTCGCTTTATAGCTTCCCCGGCTCTGGCTCCTATGATGGCACATAGTGTTCAGAGTCACCGTGTTTCCTAAAAGCCAGTGTCTCTTTAGGTCATGTGATATGATTCTCTAAGGATGGATGTGAGGCAGGGGTTTTGGATAATATCCACTTAGTCACCCACTATGAATTGAATCCATTTCTCCCACTGACTATGGAATTCTTAGTAGAGTAAAGATGGCTGCAAAGCCAACACAGTGGCTATGACCAAGACTCATGCTCTAGATGGGAAAGCACACTGAAAGCAGCTATTGCAATCTCAGCTCTTAGGGATATCTTAGGAAATGCAGAGTTGCTGCTACTGTGCTGAAGGAAACCCCTCTGATATAGTCAGGGGCCACGGAGGAGGCGCTTTCAAAGTTTTATAATTTTTTTTTCAATAGTAGAGTTTAAATTTGTCCTGGATGAAGTACATATGGGGAAAAAAAACAAAAACAAGAATTCATCTCAGAATTTTGGCTATGGACATCCTCCCTTCATTAACTTCGCATTGATATTTCTGTATTGAGCGCAGTTTTCTTTTTTAAATCAGATTTATTTCTCTTTATTTTATGTGTATATGTGTGTGGCTGCAAATCCATGTGTACTACATGTGTGCAGGTGCCCTTGGCATCAAGAAGACTTGAATCCTCTGGAACCGGAGGTGCAGGTGGATGTGAGCTGCCTGTTGTGGGTACTGGGAAGTGAACCTGGATCCTCAGTGAGAGCAGCAAACGCTTTTAGTTTCTGAGCCTTTTCCCTGGCCCCTGATCATGTATTGATTATTTCATATGACAATCTCTTATAACTCAAAATTTTTTATTAAGTAAAAACTTCCTGAGAGGTGTGTGGCAAACAAACGCTAAATCTACAGGAGGTTCACTAACTCAGAACCGCAGTAACACTGCATTCCAACTTTAAGTGAAGAAAAAGAGAACTCAGCTTTGTATGTGGTTATAGAAATTGAGCCCATGACTGACCATCATCAGGCATGTCAACTGTAAGTCATTCAATTATCTGATTAAAAACAGTAGGTTAGTGGTGATGAAGCAGTGCCTGATGGGACATTACTTCCTCTAATGAAAACGGATAGGGAATGGATAGTCCAGTGGTCGCTGAACTGTTCACTTAAATAGAATAGCTGCAAATTGAGGAATATAAAATCTTTCGGGCAACTTCATTTCAACTGCCTAACATAGCTGGCTCCCGATCGAAAGATGGCACCCCACTGAACAATGCAACACATTCCGTAAGTGGTCACTCTTAGATAGTTAAAAACCAAGCTACAAATCACATTATCCCCCTATATAAAATGTAGCTGCCTTCACTCAGCAACTGTTGAATAAGAGTTGCTTTTTATTTTGTGCACCAGAGCAATGGTGAGTTCAGGTCATCCAGACCATTTCCTGGGAGCCCTTCCTCATTAGGGACTGAGAGAAAAGTCAGTGCACTTAGGAAGAAACACGCAGTGAACTAAAGTGGGTATGTAAATACTTTTCTACTATATGTTGTGTGGTTACCCTAACAATCAGGCCTTCAAGAGTATTTTTTTTTCTTTAAATGAGCATGTTTTTTGAATACCGGTCTACAGTCTTTAGTAACCAACCTCAAGAGTTCTCCCAACATTATCATTTAAAGAGCTATTTTGGTTCCACGTAGTTTGTTTTTCTTTTCAAAGTGCCTTGCCTTTGATTTTTTTTTTCCTGCTTGATTGTTTTTCTTTTTCTGAACTGAAAATAGGAAGTGGTCTGAAGAGTATAAAATTAGGCAAAAAGATTAAGCTAGAAAAGAAAGGATTATTTTTAACCCAAGAAAAAATATTACTAGCTCCATAGACTGTTAAGCTATAAAATAACTTTCCAAGCAGTTTAAAGGCATCAAGGAATCATTGAGACATTAATCTTTCAAGGAGACAGGAAAATTATGACAAAGTACGGTGCTAGAGAAACATATACGATGCTCTCAGTGCAACAGGCCAGTGCCACAGTGTACCCAGAATAAGTATTCGGCTTGCTGTTTGCACGTAGATTGATGATTATGCTGGGCATTCTTCATTTGCAAATAGAAAAGGGGGAATTGGAAAGACCATCTTTGCCTACTAACTTTAAAGGGAGAATTAGTCTCCAGGGTACTCAAAAGAATATGAATTCTGGTTCACTCACTGCTTCTGAAACCAACTTAAGACTTCTTCACGTGTTAAGCCCAAGGATTGTTTATCTAAATAGAATCCATATATTCTTGTTCTATCAGAAATAAAAGTGCTGTGCCCAAAGCATAGCAGCATTGCTGTGGAAATTTTCATATTTTTGTAAATCAGTCAGGTTTTATTATCTAACAAGAATTACAAATAAAAACTATAGGGTTATTTTGTTTTGGTTCCCAGGGCAACAAATATCTGAAAAATCTTTGGCTGCCTTAAATTATTTTTATTTTGTTCCTGATTATTGAAAACCTGAAAGCTTTCCAAACAAATATAATTTCTTTTTCAAATTTTGTAAACATTTGTTTCCAGGCAAAAACATCCTGCCAGCTCTCAGCTCGATTACTTTTAATGGTTGCACTATGAACTTCTGAATATAGGTCCTTATAATAGAAACTCACAGACCAAGAATTGACTTTATAAAAATGATACCATTTATAAGACATCTTGGAGTACTGGATCGTGATTTGCTGAATCTATTTAAGCCTTCTATCCATAATAAAAGGCTAATTGTGCAGGGTCTTAATTTTGGCTTCAAATCAATTGACTCCAGTGGAAAATATTTTAAAATCCTAAATTCCAGAATGAGGATTAAGAGTTTTGGTGAATGTTGGAAGTTAGACCCAGGCTTTATCTGACACTGTTCTTTTACAGTCTGGATCGAGAAGTGTGGGAATATCCAGTCGGTGCAATGTGAGCAGGCCACACCGCTGTGCTCCGTAGCTAGCTTCACTGGTGAGTGACCTGCATGTCAACTCCTACGTCAACTTCTGTGATGCTTAAGGTCTTTTTGATAGCAAGACTGTCATATGTGCTTCTAAGTAGAGATGAACTTAATTAAATGCCATTAATAATCACAGCAAATTAATTAATAACAGCTTTGTGTGCGAATTTTTTTTGAGGATTCAAGACATACTTTTTATTGCCAGATTTAACTTGCCATCATTTTGCAAGAACAAATAAATGTCTTTGGGACAGAAAAGCAAGTTTGGGGTAATTGCTAGAAATGACCCAATCCTGTTCTCCCCCCTTACAGAACTCACAGACCCTACCCATTTGCCCACATTCGCTTTCTTCCTTGCGAAACCTACTTCCACCCCCAATTCTCCACCTTAACATCTCTGATTTCTTTCCGGTTGTCTTTTCTGGTTTCCCTTTTATACTCTTGCAGGCTGTTTCCTGTTTACTTTGTTGGAAATCGTCTTCCCTCCTAGACCTCAATGTGGCTTTCTTACAGACACAGAGGCCCCAGCGTGACTACCCCAAAGAGCCAGCTCCAACTTGGATCTAGCACAGCAGGACCGCTGTCAGGAAGGTGGCATTAAAACAGCAAAACAAAACACCAAGAGAACAAAAACGAAATAAAAAAAAAAGACTGGTCTTAATTTTAACTCAGAAAGAGAAACTAAGTTAATTCGCAGCCTGCTCTCAAGAGCTTCATTGAGGGTTGTCTGCACTCGGAGTACATGTGGACATCCAGCCCTAGACATAAAAGTGAGAAAAACCAAAACAAACAACGACAAAACACCAACATAGCTCGCTCCCCTAGGAACATTTTTTTTTTGTCAAGTCCACAAATATTCTCCAGAGAAAAAGAAAAACTGCTTATCTTGTACTCTAGATTTTTGCTCTAAGCATGTAATTTTTATCAGTTTGTTTTGTTTTTATTACTTTTTTTTTTCACTTACTGCTTATAAAACTAGGAAGCAGAAGTCTCTCTGGAAGAGGATAGAATCATAAAAGTTTTCAAGACTCTCATCAGAAACCAAACAGTACAAATTGCACATTCTTCGTAGACGGATCAGTCTTTAGTGCGTGCCTGGATCCAGCTCTCATAGATTATTTCAAAGTGGGGAAGAATGAGCAGTGTAAGTTAGCAGGGCTGGGAGCAGACTTGTCTAGTTATGGCAATGCAATCTGCACTTTAGGGGCCTAGATTTCAAGCAATGGGAAATAGCAATGTGAAGTTTTATTTTTATACCAAAGTTCTCAGTGGGATCTCAATGGGCTGAAGGGTTCGCTGAATGAAGTTACAGAATATTAACAAGGAGAAGCTTCATGTAGCGCACTAGAAAACCTAGACGATCATCATTCCCATCACTTTTCCAATAATTTCTTGTACATACACAGTCTACCTACTATTCACAGCAATCTGTTTATAGCAAATACTCATATATCTATTTTTATTCCGTACTGTGAAGTTTCCGAAATCATAGAAGTGCACTCATAGTTCTCACGCTATCATGGTACTGGCAAATATGACCGCATAAAATTCATGTAGCTAAGGTGGCTGTCTCTCAAATTTCACATAATCACAAGGAATTAAAAAACCAGTTAAGGTATAATAATAATTTTAGCTATTATTTTTTTCAACTTGCTACAATCTATCCTAAGATAACTAATTGTTCAAAGTAAACATTCCGCTCAGACCACAAAAGGAATCCATTATACAAACATATAATTCACAGTCATTTTTAGTGGGTTGTAAACAGTTTGGAATGAGTATAAAATGGGACAAAAATCAAAGTGAGCATTTTGAAATGAAAAAGTGTTTGCTACAAAAGGTCAGTCCCTTTGCTTGGCAAACTATGTAGAAAAGCCTGGGAAAATGCTGATCACACAAGCAATGAGGGGATTTTGAAGCCAACAGCCTCCTTGTTTCTTTAAACAGACATCGGAACCTATAACTGGATCCTGTCAAACAAACGACAGCAAAAAAATATAACAGCTGCCACGAAGTCAAGTTGAGAGATAAAGCTTTTGAGGCTAAGGACCTTCTCAGAAGTGGACTAAAGGTCTTTCTGAAATCTTTAAGCAGTGTTATGGATCCCAGGGTATCTTCTGGGCACTAAGTCAAGTATGTAACTTGTGTTTCATTCCTGTCATAGCTTTATGTGTTTGAGAGAAGGGAACACACACACACACACACACACACACACACACACACACACACACAGGGCAAACTTCTTGTTGGTCAGCAATTGCTGAAGCATTCTGAAAGCTATCTTGTATCTCAAATCATTAAGGGTGGAAAACATGGAAACACCCCCCCACACACACTCATGCACAGTAGGGCTGGTGAGATGGCTCATAGGGTAAGTGTATGCCACCAAACCAGACCATTTGAGTTTGATCCTTGGGAACCACGTGATGGAAGGGGAGAACCAACTCCTACAAGTTGTCTTCTCATTTCTATACTCATGTTGTGGTATGTACATCCAGGAACATACAGGCACAAACACATACACTAAATAAAAAGTAAAACTTGTGGCAAAAAGCATATAATGTAATCATTTTAAGTGCATTTTTCAGTAGTGTCAAGTATATTCAGATTGCTGAGTTACAGATCTCTTGTTATCCTCTTAACATGCTATGTTTATGGGGCACAGGAGCAGAATTGGCAGTCTTAGGGGAGAATGAGCTATCACAGCACATTATGAATACTGAATGCCAACAGCATTTATATTAATTTTAAAATTCAGTTGCATTTTCTTACATTAAAAAATTGTACTTGATATACAAAAATATTTTTAGTGTATAATATGTTCATTAATTTAGTAAACTCTATCTCTCTATAAAAGAAGTCTCTGGCAAGGTCTACATTTGACTTTTCATTTAAAACCTGTCTTTCCAGGTGTCACGTATGGCTGACTTATTCTACTACGACCACCCAATGGGTCAAGGTAGAAGCTTTGTGAATTAAGTTCCTGATCCTTTGTGGAGGGCAAAGCAAACAGGCATGTGTTTCTGGTTTAGGATTTGATCAACTACTTTAAAGACATACATCTTCGTTTGCGTTTCAGATTTTGTAATGGCTTTCCTATCTTCCTCACCTGCTCTCTCCTCTCAAAGCACTTATCTCACTGTCTTTAGTGTCTCTTCTACGAGTTTAGTTCACAGCGTGAAGAACAATGCACATCTAGTGACTGCTTCTTCACTCAGCATCCAAGGTGTCTTTCAAGAAGAAATTCCAGTTGAGATGTTCATTGCTCAAATTGAGTACCCCATAGAGAGTCTTCAACTATGAGAGTAAGGCAGAGGGAAGGAGCTGCAAATGTAAAATCAATGTGACTCTTTGTACAAAAGTATACTTAGGGCTGCACAAACAGCAGAAGAAATGGCAGACGTGACTGTAGTCTAAATAGCTGGGGAGGACAATATGGCCTAGCCGTCAAGAGTATGGTGAATCCAATTGAGACAAGGGAATGTACCAGGTAAGTCATTTGCCAGTCGGTTTACAGGCTTACTTAGCCACTTTTCTCTGCTATGTACAAAAGATGCCAGTAATTTAATGTAACTAATGCCACTTTACTGAAGCTGAACGAAGAATGTGCTCCGTGATAGTCACTAGACAGTACTTCCTGGGAGACCCCAGAAACTAAGCATGATTCTGTCAGATTCAAGCAGTCAGCAATCTGAGAGGATGGCTGAAACATTGCTGAATCTGTCTGCCCTACCATGCTTCATTTTGTAATAAATACATAATAAGTATTTTTAAAAATACAGTTTGAATTTTATAGGTGCCTTAAAAAAAGAAAACAATTATAGAGGGAAAATGAGGAGGGAGCCAAGTCCTTTCTATAAGAGCCAGTGTGTCCATATTATGAACCCAGAGGCCATTTCCCCAAGACTGGGAGAGTGAATGCAGCTTGCATTAAATGGGCCTTTCCTAGTTGGACCATAAGCATTTCCCATGACTGTGAAGTTGAGTTTCTTGGCTGGAGGAGCATCTGGCCATTAGAAGGAGCACTCCAGATATGCTGAGTCCCAGCCATGCCGAGAGACTTGGCACCTTCCCCTGCTACTTCCTAGCACCAACCCTGCATCAAATGTCATCAGAAGCCTGCATAAATATTGGACTTAGATTCCCATAAATTATTTCTGTCCTGAGGTGCAATATGCCAAAATTTAGTAAAAACAACACTTTGAGTAAACAGAATTGGCATGTAATTGTAAGAATATTAACTCAACAAAATGATCATGAAAAAATGCAATCGAAAGTACACACTTGTAAATCTTGCAGTGATGTGAGACATTTGTCTTGTGCTTCTGAGTTTTTATTGAACACTTCCATGGTGTTCCTTTAAGCTTACACTGCCAAAGTTCTTTGAATTTTCAGTTGCTTTGCAGAATTATAAAATGCCTTTGTGTTTCATTAGGATGCTCGGGAATTATTTTAATAATCATATGTGTGATTAGCAGCTGTTTAGTGCTGGATCTACAAATTTATTTTGAGAGTAAACATTGGGACAATAAAATATAATGCTATCATGATTGTTCCTGTCAGCAGAAACATCATCTTACTTTATTAAAAATCACCATGAAAATGCCATGCACAGATACAATCCCTATTTATAGACAGTTTCTATTCTATGATAGTATGGTATCTGTATCGTGCAAGGCTACACCAGGCAGGGTTTTTCGTTTTGTCTTAGGTAGACTCACAAATCGAGAGATATAAGCTATTATTTCCAAGTGCATACATCTTACTATGTATGACTTCCCCCAATGGCCTATTTAAATTTTGTTTTTGATATAACATAATAATGTTCATACCACTGGTACTCAGTATTTAAAGGTGAATGAAGATTTCTTGGGAAAGATGATAATTTAACTCTTGGAAATAATAACAACATTCTCAGCTGCCCATTTTGGCTTTAAGTATTTTAAAATAATGTTTATTCCTAAGATAGGTACCTATAAATGAAATGAAATGGCAACAGGCACTAAAAACACATTTCCCTCTTAATTCCATTCAGCTTCATTCTGCGCAGACACTTCTCTCAGTGCCACAGTAACTGTTTCCTGTTCTCTCCTCTCTCAACTCTTCTCCCTGAAGTGTCAATGTGCTTTTCCCCACAGCCAGGGTCTTTATCTGTGTCCCTACCCAACCCTTCCCCTCTTGTTATTCTCTCATTCCCTACTGATATGGGAATAATAGGATCCCAAGGCTGTCCTTACAGTATAATTAAAGTATGAATTTCTAGGAGCTAGAAATTGCATGCCGTTTTTATTATGCTTCTATAATAAAGCCAGGTAACACCGAGAGAATTAAAATGGCCTTTTTCTGAGCAGAGGATTTGAAGATCTTTTTCCCGTTGGTTGTATTGTTTTAGGAGAATAGGTGTTGAAAATGGAAATAGGGTCACCCATTGCTTTTCTCTGCAAACACCTCTATGTTTCACATGATATATATTCCCCTAGATCCTGGAAATATGTTGTAAACTTGTAACAGATGGTGATGAAGCTTCACATTTTTATTTAATACATTTTTTTTTAAAGATTCTGCATTTACAGTGTGTGTCTTCCAGGAAAAATGACCTTGAATGAATGAAGTCATAGTTCGAAGGAAAAACACTCCACAGATAAACTAGCATAGAAATGATGAGTCAATTGGGGTTTGTTTTGTTCCCTTCCGTGAGATGAAATAATTTCAGATGAAAAACAGAATGTTGAAACAGAGGAGTCAAAGGTCATCTTAACACTGGAGGTGTATCTGCTAATTGTTCCAGGAAACCCAGTTAGCTGTAATCTGCACTGAGCAGAACCATGTGGAAGACGGCGCATCGGTATCTGCGAGTGGAAACGCTGTTTACTTCACTTGGGTAATGCTGGGGGCTTACCAAAATTGCTCTGGCACGTCTACCAGCATGAATGTCAGAGGGTTCTAACGCCGAGAGTGCTGATATTTCATGAATGTTTTATCACTGGCTTGGAAACAAGAAGTTTGCAATTGATTCAACAGTATGTCAGACAGACAAAATATTAAAAAAAAAAAAAGAACATTAGTGAGAATTGCTAATGTCCCTATTGTAAAAACAAACCGAAGTTAATAAGAAACTTGATCCTCTTAGCCGATTAACAAAAGTCAAGTTTTAATTGCGTGGCTTCCCGGAGAAATCAAGCGGCCCCGTGAACTTGAGCCTTCACTGTTCAGAGGACGCAGCAATGCTGCATACTTAGCTACCCACCTCTTTTCTCAACAGCTTCAATGCATTGCCTTACAAACCATGGAACTGTGGAATGTTCTCGTTCACACACTGTGTGCAGATGAGAGCCAAAAGTTTGATCTGCAAATGAAACAAAGATGAGTTTCATTAAAATCTAAGCCTGCGTTGTTCTTTAATTTGATTCTGCTTCCATAGCCAACACCGCACTCTTCATCTCGCATAGGAATTGATTTTTGCTTTGATTTCAAAGTGTCTACGGCATATGTATAAAGACTGCGTGTCCCTTTATGGAACAGAACCCTGATCTCAGTGTAAGAAAGCTAACGTGGTCGTGGATTAGGCGTGGAGGAAGAGTGTCTAAGTGTGTTTGAAATTTTGCATGTTTTGGAAGTTTATCAGCAGTTATCAAAAATATAGTTTGGTCATTATATTTAAGGCATTCATCCTGCAGAGTTATTTGATGAGGCAGGTAGAAGCAGAGAAAGCACTGCAAAACCAGTCTCTTTGTGTTTCTCCTGTCTTGAATGCTCACCCTCTTGTATCACCTTTGCGCCAAGCCTCTGCTCAGAGCTTCCCTAAGCCAGCGTGGCCTCTCCATTGAAATAGACTCCCTGGACAGCAATTCCTTGGGTTGTTCACCAGATGCTGTAGACAACAGGGCTCGTTCTCAAAATGGCTCAGCAACATCAAATTAAACCAAGTTAAACAGAGTTTAAGATAAGCATTAAAAGTGCTTTGATTTGCTAGAGCCCTGACATAGGTGAGTTTCTATAAGAGGGTGGAAGGGATAATAGTCCTCGTACTTGTTTTGTTAATATCCCTTTGTTTCAGAGGGCATCTGAAAAACGAAAGCTGCTGAAAGCGGGGGGGGGGGGGGGGGGTGTGTGAGACCCAGCCCTTCCCTCTCATTTTGAATAAGACAGATGCTTCCTCCAACAGCATTCCTGCATTTGTGATTAACTGTGTGTTGGACTTCAACTTGGTTCTGGTGGTTCATTTGTTGAAAATGCCTTTCTCCAGCCGGGAGGACTAGAGTCCACCTGATCCAATCAACAGATACATAATTGGATGGAGTCATTGGAAGTTTGTGGCAACTAGACACTGGTTGGAGGAAGTAAGTCATGAGGGCATTTTTTTTTGGAAGGTACATCTCTTTCCTGGCTCCTGCCTGTTTCAGTTTTTTCCTCCTTACTCTCTCATGCAGTGAGCAATTGGTTTTGTGAAATGGCCTCACTGCTATGCCACACATTTCCCTTGCCACAGTGCATTGTCAGCCCAAAACAATGGATCCATTTGACTCTGCAATGGACCCAGAAACTAAAAGAACCTTTTCCTTCCATAATTGACTTTCTCAGGTACTGTGTTCCAACAGCAAGAAAAGTGACTAATACAGAACCATCTCTCTATTTCCAGAGCCTGAGTGTCTGAATCATCCGTTATTTTGTAGTTGCCAGGGCTTAGTACTGCAGTAGACACTCATAGACTGTATTTTAAAAATAAGCATAAAATATGCACCAAATACCAAGTGTGCACAGACTTGAGGGGCATTAAGTCCATCCCGAGTATTGTGTAACCATCACATTACTCACTTCAAGACCTCGTTTCAGTAGCAATGATATGTAATACTAACGCCCAAACTAGTATGTGGGGAGTCCAAGGGTGTCCCATTTTGATCAGAATGAGGCCTGGTCCCCCGTGACTTCTCATGCTATCCCTGATTTGTCCTCCACTAAC
The DNA here is from genome assembly GCA_028555095.1 of Dicrostonyx torquatus. NCBI lineage: Eukaryota > Metazoa > Chordata > Mammalia > Rodentia > Cricetidae > Dicrostonyx > Dicrostonyx torquatus. The sequence goes on from JAQHUG010000182.1 coordinate 652,870, forward strand.
TGATTTCCTTTTAGGTTTCTCAATCTCCATGGAAACTAGTCTTGTTTTCTGAGTGTCTGTTTCTAATCCCTTACAAATACTTTGTCCCTGGGGTTGTGTTCTCATTATCCCCTCTGGGTGGAACTCTGTTGCTCCAGTCTTTGATCAAATGCTATCTTCTCACTGTAGTCTTTTCCAGCCACCTCTCAAAGATTGAGCCACTTAACTCCATTTTCTATGCCAGTATCTCTTCTTTATTTGGGGATGGGCTTACCTCCCCTTGAGATGTTATACCCATGCTGACTGTATAGTTTATTTAACTTGCTAAGAATTGAAATGCAAAAGGGTCAAGGGAAAACATTTACTATGGATCTTCTCTTAGACTCAGGCAATGTTTCGCATAAAATGGAAGTTCATTAAGCATGTTTTGAATTGTCAGTGGGGATTTCGTAGAAAAATTTATATACACAGGAGTGTGGAGACAAGATATAATAGTGCATAACAGAATCCTAGGTGCCAAAGTATTTTGATGATGAAGACACTGAGATTTCAGGGAAGCTGGATTTTCATCTGTTAGGAAAATGTATTCATATGTGCTGGTAACAACAACATGGAGGGAATCAAGTAAGGCTAATGCACTATTAATAACACACCCTGATGTGGAAATATGTGTGTTTATACAAGAGACAGGAAGAAGATAAACTCAAAACCCAGATAGTTTAAAAATGGCAAACAATTGTATCTGCTTTGAACAGTTGATGAAGTAGCAGAGATTTGTTCCAAACGGTGAGCATCCCTATAATAACGAGTGACATGAATATTACCTAAGAAAAATTGTCTAGTGCTTCAGATTAAACATTTTAAGTTGGATAGAGTCCATAGTCAGGAAATGTTACTACAGCATGTAGACCTGTTAGTAGACTTCATTATTTAAGTCTGTTGCCCTAACTTGATTGACTCTTCTCTCTGCACAGCAATGAAGCAGGCACTTTAAGTTGTAAAACAATACTAGGATTTTTCTAATACTGTAGGGTTGATAAAGCAGGTGCCATAAAAGGTGTTGAGTGGGAAGAATAATGCCCTTCAGATATATCTCAGTGTATGTCTTCCATGGCTTCAGGAGACAGAGAGAAACAGAACTATTTTAAATGGAAGTCATTCAAGGAAAGTAGATGCAGTCATAAAGTGAGTGCTAAGTTTTCAGAAGGACTTTGTTTGCTTTTTATGTGGACATAAGAGAAAGAAACTTTAGGATATTTTCTCTTTAATCCACCCATTATCTGGGAAAGACAATCATGAGTGCCTATTCTGCAGCATAGTAACCTCAGGATCTCCCACATAATTATTATAATGTTATAGCCTCCTCATCCTCTAAATGTATCCTGTGTAAAAATACTGACATATATGGGAAGAACTTGTGATCATGAATTACGATGTGTCTGGGGTAATAAAGGTGCATTGTGGGTGTATACGAGAAAAGGGAAGACTAGCCTTACCCAAGAACAACTTCCCAGAGAAGAGGCAAATCCTCAGGAATAAGTAGGACTTGAGTAGAAATCACGAGAGGAACACAAGTGCATTTAGAGAGATGGAGGACACAAAGTGTCAGCATTTGGGGAAAAGACAGTATGTCCAGACTGCCTTTTTAAGGAAAAAAAAACCTCATGGTTTATTGAAATCTTGATGAATTAAGCTTAAGCAGGAGATGAAGATTGTATTTTGAAGTGTCTTATATTTTGTTAACTAGGTTCAGTTATTTGACAAATAATAGTTTTCTCCTATAAGTATTTCCTTTGTAAGTTACTTTCTTGTTCTTAAAATTCACTCAGGATGACTAAATGACTCAACAGGTAATGGCACTTGTTGCTGCCAACCAACCTAGGTAAAAACCCTCTGATCCACATGGTGGAAGAAGACAACAGCTCCTGAAAATTGTCCTCTGATCTCTACACAATAAAAGTGGCATGCAGACACCTATACACGTACATCTTCATGTGTGCACAAGATCAACCAATAGAAATGAAACAGAATTCATAAGACACAACCCAAGAACGATCTCAATTGAAATCTATGTTCCTGCATCTCTGGCTGATGGGATGGTCTGGATCAGAAACAGAAAAGCGATTTGGGATGTGTGCAGAGATTTTGTTTTCTTACCCTATGAGACGACTGTAGAGAAGGAGGCACTTTCCTTTCCTTGTTTGCACTTGGGACATCACCTTGTAATAGTGTTTGGGTCAAGTGGAGCACTGCTGTCACTACAGGGCAATTGAGAACAAAGGCTAACTTGCTTTAAAAAGAAAGCAATGGAACTTATTATATGCTAGCTGTGAGATTTCTTACATGCCATTGTTTTAGACGGAATTTCTATTACTTCAGTCAAAAGTTTCTTACCCGCTATGGAGTAACATTAGCAGGTTGCTGGGATTTTTGTGTTAGGTGTGTGTTACAGCCATAGTTCTGCTTGGGGAAGTCTGTTTGGTGGGTTGATTATAAAGAACATGGGGGCACAGAGAAGAGTGGGTGATTAGATCCTAGGGTCTATTAAATAGGCAATGCACAGTCTAGGAAGGATGTTGTGAATCCCAAGCCAGGATAAGGGTGTGAATTTCTTTTGGTTCATGTTTTTCATGTTTTTTGGAGTTAGAGTGTGGATTTGTACTCCCTACATGTAACCATAAGGTTCCATTGATTAACATGAATGGAATTTATTTCTCTTCATATCCTTTGACACTGGGCTTGACCTGCAGTTGGCTTGGAGTGGTGGGATGTGAGCAGAAATGTGTCTGATCAGTTCCAGATGAAAGCCTTAGAGAGCATTGCAGTCTTCTAGCCACCTAGTCACTTCTGTGTTGTTACTCACAGAACTCTTCCCTGGCTGCTACTGTCCTGTCAGCCTGGGTTCCAGGAGAAACATGTATGGCCAGAACTGAATCAAATGTTCAGAAGTCCAAGCAGACTGTGCATTAAAGCAGTTCTGCCAAGCCAGGCCTTTTCTAGGTCACACATACCATACCCCCACTTAGAACCATTATGTTATATGCTGCAAAATTATGTTTGTTTTTAGCAGTATCTCACTGATTTAACTTCAACTGGAGTTCTAAGGTATGGTAAAATGTGGTTTAACCTGAACAGTCATAGGGAAAGGAAAAGAAGCAGCAGAACATAAAAAACAAACGAACAAACAAAAAACAACTGGAGAGAAAATGACAACAGCAACCAGAGCAAAAACCATATAATTTGCCACAAAAAAGAAAGTTTATGCTTAGTTCGAATTCACTGTATGGAGAGGTCTCAAATTACGTTGTTTATACCTTAACATTTATATTTGTTAGAGGTGGGGAGAAGGAGAGGCAGGAGGAGAACTTGAGGGAACAGATAGACAAGATGGAGAAAAGACAGAGATGAGAGCAAGGGAAGAGATATCTTGATTGAGGGAGCCATTATGAGACTCGCATGAAGCCTAGCACTATAGAAATTAACAAAAATCCACAAGGATGACCCTAAGCAATAGAGGAGCAGGTGTTTTAACTGGCCTTGCCCTATAGTCAACTGATGAATATCTTAAATGTCACCATAGAACCTTCATCTAGCAACTTATAGAAACAGAAGCCTGTAGTGGAGCATTGGCTTGAGTTCCCAAAGTCCAGTTGAAGAATGGGAGGAATGAGAATATGAGCAAAGAAGTCAAGACCATAATGGGGACACCCACTGAAACAGTTTACCTGAGCTACTGGGAGCTCACCAACTCCAGCCAGACAGGAAAGGAACCAGTATAGGTCCAAACTAGTCCTGCTGAATGTGGATGACAGTTGTATGACTGGGGCAGACTGCGGGGCCGCTGGTGATGACACCAGGATTTGTCCCTACTGCTTGTACTGTTTTTCTGGGAACCTATTCTCTTTGGATGGATACCTTGCTCAGCCTAGATATATTAAGGAGGGCCTTGGACCTTCCCCAAAGCAATGTGCCTTATCCACAAGGTTAGGGTGGAAGGAGTAGGTGAAGGAAATGGGAGGAGGGGAGAGAGTGGAAACTGGGATTGGTATGTAAAATGAAAAGAGATAGTTTGTTTTTCTTTTTAAAAAATAAAAGAAAAGAAATTTTTAAAATTATATTTCTTATGCCTTACAAAATATTATGACATTTCTTATTCTGTGTTTTCAATTCTACCCAACTTAATTCAGAAATATCAGTGAACACCTAGCATATGCTGTGTATTTTTATTTGTTTGTTTATTCATTCATTCATTCATTCATTGAGCAACTATCTATTACATGCCAGATAAAAGGCAGGCTGGAACTGTTTATATCTTAATGTATACTTCATATAGGACTTTCACAGTAGTTACAACAAGATGTAATTTATGATGTAATAGTGAACAGTCATGGTTATTTACTGTCTACTTACCCTAAGCCTTGCCTGGTTCGTACAAATGTATGACAGTCTGACTAATAAATTCTAAGTTGAAAATATCTCATGTTAGGTTTTCCATCCCAAGTGGTAAGCCCTTGTCACATGCACACATGAACAAAACTAAATATACTCAGTCAAATATATATATGTGTAAATTTACATGTATATTTACTAAAAGTATATATGTACATTTCTTTATTAATTACTTTTCTGTTGCTGTGATAAAACACCACAAACAAGGCAATTTATAGAAGAAATAATTTTATTTGGGCTTAAGTTTCAGAGGATTCAAGTCCCATGATGACATGGACAGACAGCATAGCAACAAATCCCAGGCAAGCAGGAAGACAGAGAGGCATAGTGATTGGGGGCGAGAAGCTGAGAGCTCACATCTTAAATCTCAAGATTAAAGCAGAGACAGCAACTTGACATGGCAAGAATCTCTAAACTCTAAACAAGGCTCCATCTCTCTAAAAGTCCTCAAACAATGCCACCATTTGGGGACCAAGTATTCAAATATATAAGTCAATGGGAGATATCCCCTTTCAAACCACCACAAGTAATAATAACAATTTAAAACTGATCATGAACCTGGTTTGGTTGGGTAGGAAGATGAAAGAATGGGAAATGTGGCAGCAGTGCTCACATATGAAAATCCAAAATTAAAAAAAAATCTACTAAAATTTAAAAAGCATAGGAGATCTTTTCATTTTCTGGTGTCTTCTTCAATTACTTTCTTCAAAGATTTAAAGATTGTGTCATATAGATCTCCCACTTCTTTGGCTAGAGTTACTCCAAGATGTTTTATGTTATTCATGGCTCTTGTGAAAGGTGAGGTTTCTGATTTCTTTCTCAGCCCATTTATCATCTGTATAAAGGAGGGCTACTGAATTTTTGGAGTTAATCTTGTATCCTGCTACATTACTGAAGGTGTTTATGAGTTGTAGAAGTTCCTTGATAGAATTTTTCGGGTCGCTTATGTAAACTATCATATCATCAGAAAGTGGTGAGAGTTTGACTTCTTTTCCAGTTTGTATCCCCTTGATCTCCTTTTGTTATCATTCTATTAGAACCTCAGGTACTCTATTGAATATATATGGGAAGAGTGGACAACCTTGTCTTGTTCCTGATTTCAGTCAGATTGCTTTGAGTTTCTCTCCATTTAGTTTGTTGTTGGCTGTTGGTTTGATATATATTGCCTTTATTATATTTAGGTATGTTCCTTTTATCCCTGCTCTCTCCAAGACCTTTATCATGAAGGGATGTTATGTTTTTGAAGGCTTTTTCAGCATCTAATGAGATGATCATGTAATTTTTTTTCAGTTTGTTTATATGGTGGATTGCAATGACAGATTTTCATATGTTGGACCATTCCTGCATCTCTGGGATGAAGTTTACTTAGTCATTATGGATAATTTTTTGAGGTGTTCTTGGATTCAGTTTTGCCAGTATTTTATTGAATATTTTTATATCAATGTTCATGAATGAGATTGGTCTGTAATTCTCTTTCCTAGCAATGTCTTTGTGTGGTTTAGATTTGCTTTGGTTTGGTAGAATTAATATAGTAAAAATGGCAATATTACCAAAAGAAATCTACAGATTCAATGCAATGCCCAGCAAAATCCCAGCAAAATTCTTCACAGTCCTTGAAAGAACAATACTTGACTTCATATTGAAAACCAAGAAACCCAGAATAGCCCAAACAATCCTATACAATAAAGAAACTTCTGGAGTCATCACAGTTCCTGACTTCAAACTCTACTACAGAGCTACAGTACTGAAAACAGCCTACTATTGGCATAAGAACAGACAGGAGAACTAGTGGAACTGAATAGAAGACCCAGACATCAATCCACACACTATGAACACCTGATTTTTGATAAAGAAGCAAAAAAAAATCAAATGAAAAAAAGAAAGTATATTCCATAAATAGTGCTGGCATAACTGTATAGCAACATGTAGAAGAATGAAAATAGATCCCTATCTATCACCAAGCACAAAACTCAAGTCCAAATGGACCAAAGATCTTAACATAAAACCAACCACACTGAACCTCATAGAAGAGAAAGTGGGATGTACACTTGAATGTATTTGCACAGGAGACCACTTCCTAAGTATAATCCCAGTAGCACAAGTACTGAGAGCAACAATGAATAAATTGGACCTCCTGAAACTAAGAAGCTTCTGTAAAGCAAAGATTATGATCAATAAGACAAAATGACAGCCTACAGAATGGGAAAAGATCTTCACCATCCTCACATTGGATAGAGAGTTGATCTCCAAAATATACAAAATGTTTGTCATCAAAAGAACAAATAATCCAATACAAAAAATGGGATACAGACCTAAACAGAGAACTCTCAACAGATGACTCTAAAATGGCTGAAAGACACTTAAGGAAATGTTCAACATTCTTAGCCATCAGAGAAATAGAAATCAAGACAACTTTTAGATTTCATCTGTAAGAATGGCCAAATCAAAACCACTGATGACAGATTATTCTGGAAAAGATGTGGGGTAAAGGGAATACTCCTCCATTGTTGGTGGGAGTACAAACTGGTACAGCTGCTTTGGAAATCGATATGGTGATTTCTCAGAAAACTAGAAAACAACCTACCTCAAGCCCAGCAATACCACTTTTGGGTATATGCCTAAAGGATGCTCAATCATACTACAAGGACATGTGCTCAACTTTGTTCATAGCAGTATTATTTGTCACAGCCAGAAACTGGAAACAACCTAAATGCCCCTTGACTGAAGAATGAACAAAGAAGATGTGGTAGGCCAGGCGGTGGTGGCGCACGCCTTTAATCCCAGCACTCAGGAGGCAGAAACAAGCAGATCTTTGTGAGTTCGAGACCAGTCTGGTCTACAAGAGCTAGTTCCAGGACAGGCTCCAAAACTACAGGGAAACCCTGTCTCGAAAAACCAAAAAAAAAAAAAAAAAAAGATGTGGTACATTTACATAATAGAGTACTACATGGTGAAAAAAAAATGACATCTTGAAATTTGCAGGCAAATGGGTGGCTCTAAAAAGCATCATATTGAGTGAGGTAATCCAGAGCCAGAAAGACAATTATCATATATACTCACTCATAAGTGGCTTTTAGACATAAAGCAAAGAAAAACCAGTCTGTAATTCACAATCCCAGAGAACCTAGACAAAAAGAGACCATAAGGGAGACATACATGGATCTAATCTACATGGGAAATAAAAAAAAGACAAGATTTCTTGAGTGAATTGGGAGTGGGGGGGGGATCATGAGAGAGGGCAGAAGGGAAGGTGGGAGGGAGGTAAGCAGAGAAAAATATATAGCTCAATAAAAACAATGAAAAAGAAAAAATAATAAAAAGAAAGAAAAACATTTTAAAAGAAAATATGTTAAAGAGTGTGTTTCATGAACTTCTAAACACCAATGCTTGCCAACACAGTTCTTTGTGGAGTGCCATTTGCTCCGATGCTTATGTGCTGAGTGGACTCCAGGACTTGAGGTTGTTGCTCAGCATTGCAAGAAAGTGTTGAACTACCCAGCCAAAGAACATATCAAAATCCATGTTTTGAGTAGTTTTCTCTGACTATAAATTACTTTTACCTGTTGTAAAGGCAAAATGGAACAGTGGGCTAGTACCACTTGGAGCCCAATTGTATATTCTATGCATTTAACTCATTGATCAATCTTCATTGTGTTGATGATGGACACTATTACTGTACTAATTTTTCTGCCAAGAAAATGGAATCAAAGATACTGAATTTTTTATCACGGTCACAAATAATTAGGCTTTAAGCTACAATAGATGAAAATGAACCAGAAGTGGTGAGACTCATGACCCAGTGGGTATGGGAAGCAGATAGAGGATGTAACAAAGTCTATCACAACATGACAACCTTTGGCTTTCTGTTTTTAGTGGTGAGAGCATGCAGGGTTGGAGAAGAGAGATAGGAACTTGAAAGTGACATTAAGGGTTTCAGCGGCAGCATAATGCTGATGGAGAAAAACATGGAAAGCTATCTTTGTATTTTGAGAACTCATATGACATGGGTGATTGCGAAGAAAGTGGTCTTAGGAGAGTCATAACACCAAAATTAGTTGGTTGTGGTCAAGTTTTGTAAAGAAGATGAGGAAGAGATGGATTAGCTATACAAAGATATAGGACTTGATGTCTGACTTGGGGTAGATAGGAGAGGAATCAACTGCAGGGCGTTTGTGAGGAGGTGCACTACTGACTATCCTCAGCAGTCTTGAGAGATTCTTGAAAATGGGGATTTCACAGAAAATCTTTCTCCCATTGCTGATAATGCCATAGGACACAAGACAAAGCAAAACAATCTAAATGTTTTAAATTTCTCTAAAGTGTTTGAGTTCAGTAATTACTAGCACAAGTAATATTTTTCATATTGCTTCTATTTTCCCTGAAGATTTTCTGTCTTTACTCAAGAATATGTGCTCTGGAGCACAGGATTGCAGCCCCACAGGAGCCAGCAAGGTCCATGGCTGCCTGACAGATCAAACTGGGGCCTCAAGAAATTTAAAACCCAGATGCAGAGAGATTGGGGACAGCGTTGTTTATACAGATTTGAACCGTGAGGCCGCTTAAATTTAGACACTGAGGATGACACAGCCTCTTCTGAGCTGGCTGTGTGGGATGAATGGGTGAACCGAGCAACTCTACTTTGAAGACATTGGTAAAGGGACCTAATGCAACTAAGTTCTTTGCAAGAGCCAGCCCAACAACTAGGCCCATTTCATGGCACTCAGACTTCCCCAGTCCTAAATTACAAAGGCTTCCTCCTACCTTTTCTTGATGGCATTCTTTAAGATGTTTTCGGTGTGTTACTATTGTAAATATAACTGCAGCCTGGACATAGCGCTTTCCGCGAGATTGCAAGTGACAAGGTACAATTACAATATGAAAGGCCAAGACCCACAAAATAACTCAAGATCCACCCTTCCAGAGGGTACTGGTCAGGAAACAATTTGTATCCCTCAGGTCTTCCTGGAAAGTCACACAGGAGAATTAGGGCAAAAGAGAAGAACAGCCCTAAAATGAGGAATCTGAAACTATAGAACATTTTGTTCCCCTGTGTCCAGCCACACCCTACACAATCCATATTCCTGAACTGGTCAGTTAAGGAACCAGAAAAACTCATTCTTACATATGCAGGTCATACAAGTTTCTGTGAATTGCAAATGAAAAAAAACTATCAGCAAGACATTCAGCTTCAACATAAATAATGAATACTCATCTCGGAGGGTTGATGAAACAACTTTGCAAAGTGAGAAATCTTATCAAAGGAAGGATATCTTAGAGATTGATTTTAAATGATATCGCATTTAAGGATGGATTTAGAATGCCTCCCATCTGTAGATTTGATCAAGTCTAGAGTTTCACATACCAAGGAGGACCTTTACGTTACAGGAAAGCATTTGACTTTCTGTCTTAAAATAGTGTAGACAAGGGGGAGGGAAAGAGGAGAAATTTTGTTTCCTTGGCAAGCTTGCATGATCAGCTTTGCCCCTAACCCCCATGGTTGTTGTCTGGCACACCATTAAGGATTATTTCTGCCTTCCTCCTCCTTATGGATATTCAAAAATGGGAGCCTTCCCAGAACCCCAAGTTCCTAACTCCCCACCTACATTCCCATCTGTGGGCTCACTGCTAATCTTTTCTTCCTGTCTTAACAACTTTTGTTTTGTATTTAGAAAAGGCCTCTTGCCTGAGGTGTCAATATTTTTGGAATCCTCTGCAAGCGTCCCTGGCCTTGGCAAGTGTGATCATTCTATCCCCACCCCTCTGCTGCAGCATTTATACCAAGGGTGGCAGGCAACACATTGTTTGGAGAAAATCCATTTTCTGTGATGTTTCATTGAAAGCATCTTTTGGTGAGAAAAATAAATAGACCTTTCACAAGACTGTACTTAGAAATCATGATGTTTACATAATGAATTAGAGTTTAACTAGAGAATGGGGGATTTTAATCTTTCACCTCTCAAACTTTTGACCAATTTGGTTCATCAGCAGAGCCAGGTTAAGTCCTCCCAGACTCCAAATTAGCTCCATTCTCTCTCCTTACTGGCATAGATTTCTTTTTTTGAAAAATTATGGAAAGAACACCCAGCAATGGGATCTTTGTCAGTTAGATTCCAAATTAATCAAAACTATGAGGAGAACTGCTCAATACATGCAGTTAAATGCTCAAATAATGTGACAATGCTATCATTATTTACCTAGGAGACCATCTCCACATATTTTCAAAATGATGTTCTGTTTTCAGGGGGCAAGCCACCACAGCACAGAGAATGACACATCGTGAGGAACAGAGGGAGACAGAAAGTGGTAACAGCAAGCCAGACTGCCCAGCTCAGAAGCAAAGCAGGTGATGACTCTCAACATGAGGTGTGTTTACAGAGGTGGTCAGCTGCCAGCAATTGAGAAACACACAACACTGTGGTTTGTATTAAGAAAATGGATATTTATCTAAAAGATTGAGGAGTAGAGATGGATCGAACACAATGAATATAGTCTAGGGACTAGAGTTGGAAGATACTTTGAGATCCAAATGCTCAAGAGATCATGAAACTAGAGAAATACCATGTTTATACACCAGCCGCAACACTAGTCTAAGCATAGAGGCTTCAAATTATTAATTATATTAGTTTCAATAAAGGATGCTTCAGTGACAGAGATCATGCAATAAAATACACACAAGGAAGTAAAGCATGTAGCCCTCTTTGCTTTCACAGATCACATTTACTCCGAATTTTTCTCCCACCAAAATGTCACATACAGGCAGATAATTCTCAGTATGCTATTATAAGGGAGATGCAGGGGATAACGGGAGGTGCAAATAATACTTTTATTATGTAATTTCAGTAGTTTGCATTTTTATTTTAAGTTCCTTCACTTTGAGATTAAAGTATTATTGTCACATCACTCCTTTTCCTTTTATCCCTCCGTATCTTCCCATGTACCTCTCCTTGCTATTTTTTAAAACCAGGGTCTCCTTTCAAATTAATTGTTATTACATGCATAGATGTATGGGTATATACCTATATTTTCCTAAATATAACCTACTAAGTCTCTATAATGTTCCTTGTATGTATGTTTTTAAGACTATTTGGTACTGGATGACTAATGGGGGTGCTCTTCCTTGGAGAAAACGTTCCTCCCGCTCTCCGAATCACTTAGTTGCCTATAGTTCTTCATGTACGATTGCTGAGGCCCTGTGGACTTTCCCCAGTGTACCTTTCACATGTCTCTTGGTGACTTCATTGTTCAACTCATGCTTAGGAAATCATTGTGTTTTAAAATCTTTCTTTCAGCTCAACTCTTACAACTGTCCCATGTTCTTCTCCTCAAACATACTATGAAATGTTAGCACAGCACTCAGAACTGTCTCTGAGCTCTCCTGAGGCCGCTCGAAGGGGTGGGCAATTTGAGTGAACGCTTGAGTGGAGCCTGTGTCAGCGTGGAGTGCAGCCGTCTTTCTAGTGCCGAAGGATGGTTGTGTTCTCCTATGTCTCCTCAGTGCTTCAGAAAGTGCTTACATCTCCTGTGACTCTCCACAGCTTTGATTAAAAGTGCAAGCCACTGCCTTTTGGTGTGCAGACATAAAACACTGAACTGATTTTCTGCTGAGCCTGTAACAGACAGTAAATCCTTTATTACCTTATGACTTTTCGACATGAGGCAAATACAAGAAAAAAACGGATGTTTTCAACTTTTAACTATTTTAGATTGTAAGCAAGTAGGCATTTCCAAAGGTTATGTAGGCAACCTGCTTCCACTTGTTCATTCATGGTCTTTTTACTTCAGTAACCCTAAAAGTTCTATAGTATATGATAGAGGGGGAACAATATTCACCATAGGAAGATTGACCTGGATATTTGACTAGGAAATTCAAAAATCTCCAGTCTGGTGTCTAGATTGAGAGTCTTCAGATTATGTTTGAGGATGGACAGCTGACTGTAGTTGTCATAGTATTCTCTGACAAGAGCAGACCAAGGATGAGATCTGGTGAAAGCTAGCTGCCACTCAGATAGAACTGTCATATTCTTCCCTGTACTTTCTATGCACTTCTCCTTCCCTCTTCAGATTTCCAGCAGTGTCTACTTCCCTGGACACAGATTCATGGTGGGTGCCCTTGTATGAGGTTCCTGTTCATTTAAACTTGCATGGAATTAGATTGCAAGTGTGCTTTTCTCTGATTGGTGACATGAGCCCTTCCAAGAGAGATTTCAGCAGCCAGAAGGACATTTCTATCTTCAACCCTCCAGACTAATGGGACAGTAAGCATGGTATTCTGTTTGCTTTCTTTAGACAGAAACTTTTTCTTATACTTTCTCCTTCTCTTTGCACAAAATAATTCCCACTACACACACACACACACACACACACACACACACACACACACACACACACACCGGGAAGCACAGTAGCAGAGGAAATGGTACACTTTTATGAAAAACTTTTTTTTTCATATATCATTTTTATCCATTCAATGTATCCATTCAAGATTTTTCCCCAGTGTCTCTAGCTTCGGAATAGTAAAAGTTTCCATCACTGCACAGCTTATGTATATAAGTGGAGACAGGAAATACAAGCACATTAATACATAATATGAAGTCAGAAATAGATTAGCAAAGGCAGAGCTGATGGTATAGCCAGGGAAGACATCTCTAAATCGATGCCATTTGAGAGGATTGAGCAACATAAACACACAGGGAAACAGAAAACACACAAAGCTGCTGGAGAAGGCTGTGGGATTAGAGGGTTGGGTGATGGGAGAGGGGTGACCAGGAAGCAGTGCAGTGCTGATGAAACTGAAAAGCTAGCCTGGGGGCCAAAACAGGTAGAAACACACGGGTCATAGAAGGACACTATACGTTTAAATATGGTTCTAGGCTAAGGCACTGGAGATTCCTGGGGGTGGAGGCATGGCATGGTATGATCTACATCTCCAAATGATCCTTCAGAGCAGTTGCTGTGTAGCTCCTAAATTTAAGAGGGTCAAGCAAAGAAGCAGAGAGGCCAGGCAAGGGGCTGGTGAAACATTCCCGAGAGAAAAGATGGTACTTGGATAAGAATGGTAATAACGGAAGTGACTAAAAGTGGTTTAATTTAGAATATATTTTTAGGCAGGATTTGCTGATGGAAGTGAAAGAGACAAAGTTAGAGTGGAGGGTGACTCCAGCTGGCACATGGCTGTGGTATTTCCTGAAATAGAGAACACGTGGGAGCCAGGGAATCAAGGGTTGCTCCGGATAAATTTGAGATGTCTACCAAGCACCCAAGAAGATGTCAAATAGACGTTTGAATATGCAAGGCTGGAGTGTGAGGCTGGCTTTTTAAGTTTGGAGAATATCAACCTATAGATGGAATTAGAAGTCACAGGGATGGAATATTTCAACTCCAGAATGTTTGAACAGTGTCCAAGAGTTGGAGAATAAGAAGAATAGAGAAAAGAAAGCCAAGAAACAGGGATCAGGAGAAGAGCAAGGGCCACCAAAGAGCTGCTCACTGACCCAAGTTTTATCATGACAGAATAGGAAACCTGTAAACAAACCATGACTCTAAGTCCAGAAATCCATGTCCAGCCTCATTCTTTCTTAGTCTCATTCCAGGCAATAACTTCCTATGATGGACCGAGATGAATAAGATGGTGTCTGAGTTCACAGCCCATCCATACTCTAAAAGAAGGATATTAAAACATGACATAATAACGTTGGGAGCTGAAGTGAGAATTAATGGGAGGGAGGGGGAAAAAAGGATAGTTTCAGCACATTGGAGATTTTCAGCTGAAAGTGTGAAAGAGAATGAGAGTTTATTAAGTGACAAAATAATAATCAAGGTAAAAGGGACTTTGCATAGTAAGACAAGATAAGTGCCACCTCCTCCTCTTGTTTTTATATGCACGCATTACATGCATGCCTACAGTTGTCTAATCCATTCATCAATGAATGGAAGATGAACTGAGCAAGAGGATATATTTTATAAAGGTAAATGATTTACATCTATGAACAGTGACATGATCAGTTGACAACGGAGGAAATAAAACTTATTTCAGTTCTTGAGATTTAGGTGACTAATATGGACAGATATTTGCTGAGCAGAGAGTTCTTTCCTAGCAGAGAGAGTTGGCAATGTTTTGTGCTTTTTATCCACCTGGCATCACCTCATTAGAAGTATAGGGAGGGGCAACAGAAGAAAGAAAATTGTTTCTAAAATTTAAGTATATCAAATTTTGCTGGCTTCTCTAGTATTTGCTTACAATCACTTAGTATATTTTTAATAGAAAACTGTTCATAGAATTCACCTTCTCAATCACAAAACTTGGGCTAACTCATCTAAAGCTAAAACTACCATCAAGTATGATGGTCTTTAACTAAGGAAGGCCTACTTTATAGTGGGATGGATACTACTTGGGAAAAATATTTTTATATTTTGTTTGACTTGCAACTATGAGGAAAGAATTGATGCAAAAAACTTAGGGTAGTTAAGTGAACTAATTCTAAATGACTCAATTAACCTTTTAAAGACAACTAACAGAGACTAAAGATGAAAACATCATTCAATGATTAAGAATTGAAGGATTGTTTTTGGGCAAGGAAAGCACAGGAAATTTAACTCCAGAATTAAGCAAAATCTAGGTACGAAGACCATTTCTCTAATATCAGCACAGATTTGTTAGAATCCCAAGTGGTAAAGACTTCAATTTATTTGCATGAATGCAGAGTTCAATAAGAAAAGACTCAAATTCAGTGGGAGTAAAACTGCTTAATGATTTCAAATATTGCTTGTAATGTATTAATATAAGAGGTTTGAATATCTATAATGGAGTCTCTTTCATTCGGTTCTTAAGGGTGTTCTTCAAGCCACTAATGCTGAGCGCTAGGTATGTGCTGAAGTACCTAAGAGGAAAGCACTTTGGGTTAAAAGCACTTTCTCTCGCAGCCTCGGGTTAAAAGCTATTTCAGGATTCTGTTAAAGGCATTCTTTAGTCCTCCGCTTCAGCTTAGAAGTGGCTTTGATGAGAAGTGCTTTGAGGCAGGTAAAGGATTTTATAATAAACCATATTAAGAGCCTGGGAGTCGTGTGGTTCTGTGGAGCACTGGGGGTGGGTGTGTAAGCTGTGCATATGGATTCCCATTCTCTGTAGGTTGCTCGAAGCAATGTGGTCACTAGTTATTCTGTATAAAAAAACAGAAAACCAGTTCCAGCAACATCACTGGAGAGACGGGATTATGAGTCCAAATTAGAAGGCCATGGTGTACACGTTTCTGAAAACAAGTTGTCTTTTTGGGGTTTCCAGCCAAATACTGTCTGTTTCCTTTTTTTTTTTTTTTCCCAGTTCTTACTGCAGAAAGGGACAATTGAAAGACATTTCTGAAACACCTTATTCTGCCCAAAATTTACCCACAAAATTGAATGACTGGGCATCCCATTGCGAGAGGCCATTTTGTACCTTGCACGTTTTCTGGGTCAAGGCTGCCCTTCAGACCCAGCGATTACCCAGCCAATGGGGCTTCTTATTGGAATGCGAAGGGACTATAGAGATGGGATGGACACCCCAGTTGGAAGTGTCCACATTCTGAACACAGAATGACGGCAGAATGAAGTCTACCACCCTTTATGTTTTCCTGTACGTGTTGATATTAGCTGAAGAACTGTCTGCGAACTTGCTGAGGTCAATGAGAGTTCTAAGAAAGGACAAAAGGTACATGTACAACAGCTATATCCTGGGGCTAGGAATAAATTCTGTTAAGAAAAGAGCTTAGACACGAAGAAATGGAGCAATTTCGCGCCTTGTGAGATTCAAAGGTTCAGAGTGATGCTATAGGTCTTTGAAAACCATCTGCACATGCACATGGAGAAATGCAAAGAGCCACCTTGTAGTCTCTGTTATACCCTGGCTCAAAGGCCGGATTGAGCATGCGTGAGCACTGGAGCGGTTCCACAATTTTAGTCACCCTAGGCGGGGAAACTCTTAACTCTCAAGGTATATTCTTTCTTGGGGCAGTCTATAGACAACAATGTCTAAAAGAGGAAGAATAAAAAGAACAGGAGGGCCATTTGACAGTCCTCATTCTAGGCCATGCACTCTAGTAACTACTACTGGGAACTGGGAAGTTGTGTTCCTGAAGGAGAGAGCCATTTACACTTTGGTGCAGGAGACTTGTCTGTATTCTGTCCATCATGTTTTAAATAAATGCTGATTGGCCAGGTAGGAAGTATAGGCGGGTCAACCAGACAGGAAGTAGAGGCAGGGCAAGGAGAACATCTGGGAAGCAGGAAGCTTCCCTGGCATTCCTGCGCAGTCCACCAGGATGTAAGCTGCCTCGCTGAGAAAAGGTACCGGCCATGTGCCTGGCATGGATGGGAACAATGGGTTAATATAAGTTATGAGAGCTGATAGGAAGACTGAGATAATGGCCCAATCAGTGTATAACTTAATGTAGACTCTCTGTGTGATTTTCTTTGGGGCTTGCCGGCTGTGGGGTACTGGGCAGGACAGTAACCCCAATGAGCAGACCCTTCATGTTACAATACTTTCCTTTAGGATTTTGTAAGAATCAAGTAAAACTAGGACACGACACTTAAAGCAAACAGTTCAGCAATATCTCTTTTCAAAGTCTTTCCATCAACCTTCTAGTGGAGATGGTTGTGTTGCTCATGAAATTGCTGAGTTAGAATACTACTCTGTAGCAGTGCTAAAAAGACTGATCTTACAGAAGGGAGGTGCAACGTATTCATCTTTGTGACTCAGGGTTTACATATTGTTTGGCACAGGGTAGATTAATAAATGTTTTAAAGTAAGTAAAAGGCAAAAAAAAATCATCCAATAGAAAAATTGTACAAATAAGATTTCCGTAGAAGTTCATTTAGTTTAGAGTAGTCCAAAACAACTACACCAAACCATTGTTATCGGCAAATTCTCCACATTTTATCCCAACCAATCATTGTGTCTCCAGACTATCCTAAAGTATCACAACTCAAATGTCTTGTCCCAGTCCAAACGGTTTAACTCAGAGACTCCGCCTAAAGACCACAGAAGAAGGGAAACATTAATTTTCCCCACACTTTCCACCTGTAATTTTCCCCAAATTTGTGACCAGAATGCTCCTTAAAGCATCTGGCATTTGATATATTACACCGCATTTTAGAACTTATATCTTCCTCACTCACATTTGGGGAGCTCTATGGAAGTGTGTACCCCCTAGTAAAACAATATTTCAATGTATATATCTCAGTAGGCAATATGAATAGCAATCAAAACTAAAGCAGAAGGAAATGTCAGCCCTTCCCCTGATTCAGCACGGAGCTAGGTACACAGAATGCTTCGGATGCTGCCTTTATTAGTGGAATGTCACAAAGCTTGTACCAGGATCAATCAGTTTTGACAAATTCAGAGTGTATTCTCCCTAATCAGGAGAATGCTGTACACTGGCAAGATGAGGCTTAGAAATAGAGCATAAAATTAGTAGCTGGTGTTTGTTACAGTAATTGCTCTTTATAAAATGTCAACAATCCTAAGAGGTATTATTTGGAATGTGTGAAGACAGATAATTTCATCACCTTTCCCAAATTTACAAAACATGTAAGCAGTAAAGACAAAACGAGACTTCAAATCTATTTTAAAATTCAGTAGTCTTGATGGCTCAAAGCGCACTGCTTTCCTCGATAAAAACAAAACTGAACAAAACAGCAACAACAAAATAGGATTGTCCTCTTGACTACCATAGCAAGAGTCTTGGTTAACTGGTCTTTTACCATTACCTAAGCACCCCATCAGTTCCCACACTCAAGGAAGGAAATCAAAGTCCAAATATGTAATTATTTTAAGTGTGCCTAATGCTGCCAAACTAAGCATAGCTTTTGTGTTTATTACTTTCATTCAAGAAAGAGTCATATATTTTCTTAGATGTCCTTGGGGTCTGGGGCTCATGTCTGGTTATAATGGGGATGGTAGACTCAGGTCTTTTCCAGCAGAGACTATTCACAGCCTTTAGAAGGTATGCATGATTAACCAGTACAGATTCTTCATTTCAGGTTTCAGATGAGTGACCAAGGTCTGTACACAAACCTGAAGGTCAGTGGTCATGTCTATAGTTCTTGGAGAGTCACAGCTGGGCCACCAGGAAGTAGCCTCAGACAGAGGTTTTTTTGATAAAGTTCACACTGTATCTGATGATTGTGGGCATAGATGGATGTCTTTGGCTATAACGTTGATCCACTAAGACTTTACTTTAAAATGCTTATACCATCCATAGAATCCTCCAGGCAATGTATCTTGTTTTCCAAATTATTTTCCACCGAATTATGTTGCCTTGAACCAAGTAAGTCTGTGTGGTCCGTGTTTATCACCACTGGCTTGTGTCCTTTCACCCTCCCCTGGGGCAAAGGCACATTTCCTCCTGTGGAATCCTTATCTGCAAGCAGGCATTTTTCAACTCTCACACTAAATTGTCATGTTGGTGATACTTTCCACATGTCACCGTGGCGTCTTGAGATGAATTCCACCAACCTCATTACAGATCTACCCATTTTTGTGTCTATGTTTAACTCTACATTACAAACCAGTACATTATTTTCTATACTATTCCCTTAACCTATAAGCATCTCACTGCATATCCATGACTGGGTTGGAACACATTACATTAGCCAGGCCAGCCTCAAATTTAGAGATAAGCCTGTATCTGCCTTCAAAGTCCATGCTGAAGTAAAAGGCTTGCCAAGTCTAGAAGTATGTCTGATGCAAGGTTTAACATGCTCGATTTTTGAATATATCTTTGACTTTATCAGCTGATAATCATGTGAACAGATTCATAACCAAAAATAGGCTCTGTTCTTTTGACATGTTATTTGTCTTTAAAACAAGATTAAATGAGGTCCTGTCAAACGCTGTACATAATATTGAATGGTGCATGGCAATTAGTTTTTAAGATAAAAAACTGGAGCATGCTTAGAGTCTTAGTGCATTTGACATGCGGAAGTACACAGTGTTCTACTCTTTACGAGACAATGTATGAGGGAGTTCAGGGGCAATGGCTTTTCTGACACTTAGCTTATTTGGAATCTCAAGATATTAAGATATCCTCTGGACATTATTTTCAGACTATCTACTTTTTATTTCTCAGCCTCTTGTCATGTGATAGATTCCTTCCTTGCGAGGTTAACTAAGGCCAGGCCTCTTCCCACTCTATCTTTTCTTTTTCTTGTACGAATTTGAGTTATAAGTTCAAAGGGACATGCTAGAAGTGATATATTCTAGTTAACGGCCTTCACATGTGTTTAACTTGGAAGACATCGCCTCGAAAGTTTCCTTCCTGTCTAATGTGGCTAGATAAGAAAATCATTGAAGTATTGGTGCTCGATGACCATTGAAAGAGATTGGAATTTGTCTTTTGCTCTGTTTTAAGGGCACTATGTCCTATGGAAACATCAGTCCTGGTGGCCGGTTCTTAGATGATGGTCTGCAGAAACCATCTACCCAATAAAAGCCCAATCCAAGAGTTGTGTGCATTTCAGGAAGGTTTAAAGCTAGGTGATTTTATGATTTTTGTCCAGACGGAGAGATTATAATTTGGACAAAATTCAAGGAATAGATATTATCAAGATTATACTTCTGAACAAAGTTTAAGAATTAAATGTATACCAGATTTTCTTACACATGTTGATCAAAACATTCATGATTTGCTTTGTTTCCAAAATTAGGAGATCATTTATGTTTGGTTTTCTTGCATGTATGAATGGATGTATAATTTTCTACTAAAAGTATTGCCCTATATATTTGAAACTCTTATTTAAAACTAGGCAAATAGGGGGCTGGAGAGATGGCAGAGGTTAAGAGCACTGACTGGTCTTCCAGAGGTCCTGAGTTCAATTCCCAGCAGCCACATGGTGGCTCACAGCCATCTATAATGAGATCTGGTGTCCTCTTCTGGCATGCATGCATACATGGAAGGAATGTTGTATACATAATAAATAAATCTTTAAAAAAACAAACAAAAAACTAGGCAAATAATTGCTGAGATATTGGGAATATGCTAATGGGCACAGTGGTTTAGATTTTATCTCAGATTAGTAAAGTGAAATGGGTATGTGTTATTCAGCTTTATAGTTCCTCAGCAGATCCAAATGCTTTTTTTGGTTAGCTCTATGAAGTGTGTGTAGTGTTTTTAATGGGATATAAAAGGTAAGTTAGCAGAGATATTTGAAGATAGAGCATAGTTAAGACAGAGAATTGTATAGGAAAGGCCTGGACTCTTGGAAAAAAACATTATAGAAGGCATGTATTATAAACAGATATGTCTTATAAACTTTAAATACTTCTGAATTCTTTTCTTTACTAGGTCTTTTCCCCAGCTACTAGTAAACTGTGAAAATATATTTAATAGAACTTGCTTCACGTAAGGTGTAGCTAATTTTAGGAGGAAGAGAAAGTTTCCTTATTCCTCTTCTACTTGCTGCTCTTTCTCTTGTCTGAGAAGAAAAATATTTAGGTCATGTTTTTAAATAGTGAAAACAATAATAACATTTCCCAGTGAAATAAGGAAGTGAGGATGAGGCTTTGTTTAACTTATCTACGATAAGACCCTTTGGGTCTCTGGCTTTTATGAGTTAAAGCAAGAGATATACATGACACTCCAACCCTTCAATTAGGACAGTTTATGCTTCCTATACAGGTTATTTAACTCAAATGCCTGGGAAATAGACACAATTACCACCTTCTGGAATGCTACTTAAGTTAAACATTCCCTGTGGATTAGAAATCTACTGTACAAAATATAACTTGGTTTGGGAAGAATTATTTCTTCTTTAAGCTCCTGAATATTTTGGGGCAATTTAAAATGTAGACAAAGATTGCTTGAGAGTAACTATGCTAGGAAAATGAAGGAAAAAGAAATTTCCCACAGTACTGGAGCCTGTTTCTAAGAGTTCATACGTCCTGTGCCGATGTACATTTTAATCATGCTCTCTTTCAGCTGTTATCAATTTAAAACCAATGAAACTCCCACACTGAGTCCATTTGAGCAGTCAATTTTAATATCTCCAGGCATCTGTAGTTATTCTGAATGGGCTGCAAAAGCAGGGCTAACAAGTTAAGCTCTAACCATAAGTCGGCACAGGCTGGTAAGGCATACATCAAGCACAGACAGCTAGTCAATACTCCAGTGTGAAAAACCAGCTAGCCACTTGAAGACGAGCAATATATTCATGATATGTCTGGCAGTCTGCTTTGCATTTCTTTCTTGATGGCTACGAGTTCAGCTCTGTTGTCAACAGGGTGACTCTCAAGCACCCTAAGAAATACATTTAAGGGAAAGGTGGTTACTTTTGTGATCTGCATGTAATGTTTTTAAGAATGAGAATGGAGGGTGAGGGAATGCGCCTTTTGCGACCATATATCTAGAAAGTGTCTTCAATGGATGCTTTTTTTTTTTTTTTAAATAAGAAAATAGCCATATGTTCTGGATCTCTGAGCACGGACCCTACTTCAAATATTATGTCACTATCAGGCCATGTGTCTCAATGTTGTGTTTGGAAAACATGGCTGCCAGAAATACCTTGTCCCCTCCCAGGAGTGGCTGCAAGGCGGGATCTGCCTCCTGCAGACAGAAGAGGACATTGAAGGAGGAGTATTCCAAGGAGATCAAGGCAGTCACCACTTCCATCAAACCCTTTCTAACTTTGGGCCATGGAGCCCTGGGGGAGGGAGTGCAGGGTGTTTATGACATTTAGCCGCTTTCCCAGAACTCTTTTATGTACTTTTATCTTCAAAAAGAAAGACCATATTAAAGCGACATAACTGAGGAGGAGCAATACTACATAAAGTTTATGTTTTCCGATCTGTTGCCCCAGAAAACGCTTTGATAGAACACACTTGGAGCAACACAGATCATTTCAAAGAATATCTGAGCGATAGACCTCTTCATATTGCAGTTTGGCTGGCATGGAGAGACAGCTAATTGTGATTAGTCAAATTTTGATCAAACATATTCCTTCCTGCCACAGACAAAAGCAAAACTGCAGGGAAAGAACGCTGGCAATTGGAACTGTTTTCCTAATGAGTGCAGTTTATAGGGGCTGGCTGACGTGTTTGCTTTTTAAGGCTGGTTCACACCATCTTGCCCAGGCTGGCCTTGAGCACCTGGGCTGAAATGAACCTCCCGTATCCGTCTCCAGAGGATCAGGGACTCAGAGCAAGCACCACTACACCTGGCTTGAGGATGGTTAATTTTAAATCATTAATAAGGTAGGGCAATAAAACAAAAGAAAGTTACTTTATTTAGAAAAAAAAGATATTGATGTCATTTCTTTATTTTGTTTTGTAAATTTATGGGGTATTGGTGATTTATTATAGATATGGCAATGTATTATAGATATGAATTTGGGGGTGTTTGTAAGCCAAACTGTCAGTGATGGTAAAAGATACTGTGAGGACACTCCCTTAATCTTAGGATATGTCAAGATGAAATGTTGACATCAATACTTCCTTGTTTGTAGCAGCCTAGCACATCTGCTGAGCATTGTCCCTGATGAGATGCTTGCTAGGAGAGCTCTGGTGTGGGTGATTTTTAGAGACACACTCAACATACACATACTATAGAATCTTAAATCTTACTTATATCACACAGAAGGACAGGGTAGAGCTAGTTCTCAGATATGTGGTAAATCCATCTGTCTGGCTGCATATAAAACATTTATTTATGTATTTGTTCCTTCTCTAGATCAGAATAAAATTACGCTTCAGTCTCCTGGAATCAGCTACTTCAAAACAAAATGAAATCAGCAACTAATATTTTGCATGGAGAGTAGGATTATAAAAATTAGAAGGGGAAAAACTCAGTATCTGGAACTGGCTATGGAGTTGTTCACAGAGGCCGTGGGAAGGGGGTTCTGAATGTTGACAAAGGGCGCATGTCTTTTCAGAGAGGAAAGATTTAGGATATGATGAGAGACATGAAATATTCATGAACTTCTTGTCTATAGCGCAGAAGACTTCTGACACCTAAAAGAAATAATATATCAGTCTGACTTTTCGTCATCTGCTACTAGTCAAGAACATGGTTTGAGCTGGGCGGTGGTGGCACATGCCTTTAATCTCAGCCCTCAGAAGGCAGAGACCTGCGGATCTCTGTGAGTTTGACGCCAGCCTGGTCTACAAGAGTGAGTTCTAGTATAGGCGCCAAAGTTACAAAGTAACCCTCTCTCAAAAAACCAAACCAAAGAACATGCTTTGGAGAGTGTTATCTAATGAGTTGTACAAAGACGGATTGTTTTAATTATAAACATGTATACACAGATGTATACACATACACGTTTTGAGTTAGTGTACAGTGTATGCATTAAAACATGGTATACATTCACAGGATGAAGACAGGCACAACATGACTGCTTCCCTTTTTTGGTCCTCATCTTCAACATCTTTTATTTTTAAAATTTATTTATTTTTATTTTATGTGTATGGGTGTTTTGCTTACATGTGTGTCTGTGCATCACAAGAGTGCAGTTCCTTCAGAGACCACAAGGTGTCAGGTTACCTGGAACAGCAGTTACAGATGGTTGTAAGCCACCATGTGGGTGCTTGAGATTGAACTTGAGTCTTCCGTAAGAATACCCAGTGATCTTAACCACTGAGACATTTCTTCAGCCTCTCTACTCCTCACTTCATAGAATCCTGACAGTCTTCCAGATGGAAGATTCAAATACACTATTCCTAATTGGTACTAGAAGTCGTAACCGTAAACAGTATGTGTCAAAATTCTAGATAACGGATGAGTGTGTTCTGTCTGAGCATGAGGCTTGGAAATCATTAACTACAAAGCAAATGCCACTTTTCTCTAACATTTTCAGTCCATTTTTGGTCAAGCCCATTTATGCAGGGCAAGCCCATGGATCTGGAGGGAAGATTATACATACAAACATCTTATATTCTCAAAAAATATTACATTCTGACTAATATCTGTAAGAAAAGTCTCTCCCCTTGAGAAAATAAATCCTTGAACCACAAGCAAACCAATTTGTTAAACTGGCTCATCATTTTTCTCTCCCCTAACTAGGAATTTCCTTTTCTGGATCTCATTTTCTTTCATTGTCCCAAAGTTGATATGTTTTTAATATCCCATAAGACCTGGTCATTTCCTCCCAGGCTAATAGGCTGTTAAAAGACGCAGGTTACCCAGGTGCATGATTTCCACAATTTTTACATTTCTCACGGTGACCCAAATTTTATTATTGAACAAAAGCTAACTATGTGGTACATTTACTCCTAAGAGCCTTTAAATAAGAGAAACCGCCCAGGACCTATTCACGCCAAGGAACCAGGAAGCTTGTGGGCCAAGATAAAGAAGCTTAAGGTTGGCTATTAATTTTGGCTAATATTAAATCATGACACAGCTCACATGTAAGGATCACAGTTCAATTATGAGCCATAAAGAAGTTTGAAGAAAAGAAGATTTGTAAGATTTTTTTAAGCACATTGGTATATATTGTGGAAGTTGTGAGAGTGCTTCATGCCCAAGTAATGACAGACCCACGCCCTAGGGTATAAATCCACACACAACTATTCTCAGCCTCACAGTGAGAGATGGGGAAGGTGAGCATGACTCTACTAAAAACTGCATTGCAGTGATGCTCAGATAGAGGTTTCATTCTGGAATTAACAGTGGGATAATAAGATTATTCTGTCATCTTTATGTTCTACCAAATTATATAAAAATACTTTTCTTTAACTCAGTTATTTTAGTATTCATAAACACAACTGGGAAACACAAGACTGACTTGTATTTGTTGTATGAATGGTGACTATTTCTTTATTTCTCAATATAAATGATATATATATATATATTTACAAAAGTACTGTGACTTTTCAAAGACATTTTCTTCTTTAACAGAAATTTTGAACAATTAGTGGTGCTTGTGTAGAGGGTAATTACTTAAATGCCCCTGAAGTTAGCTGATATGATCAAGTGAATATAGCTGGGAAGGAAACTAGCTCATGCCAGCTTACAAATAAAGAGAATCAGAAGGATAAGCCAAGTTCTCAGCTCAGTTTTTTTGAAGCCAGTGTGTTCAGTGTCCTTGCCTTTCTAAGGGATCTGCCAGACATTTGAGAAAAAATAATTGATTTGATAAAAATATAATGAAATAAGTAAACAGAAAGACTCAAATGAAATGATGAAAGAGAGCAGTTTAAAATAAAAAAATTAAACTTCAAAAGTAACAAAAAATTCTAAGTTATGTCTTAAAGAAAAGTCATACACATATGTAGTTTTAACTCAGTGAAAAGGAAAATACTCAGTGTTAGTGCTGTCACTGACTGTGGTTAAGTGAGTGCCAAGTTTACTCTCATGACATGGGAAAGAATGAGATATGCAAAAGGCACAGAGAAAAAGAAGAAATCCAGATAAAGAATTATTGATCCTCTTATAAAGACTGAGGGGTAATACTGAGAATTCTTTCAGACTAGGATAAAAATTAAGATTGGAAGAACAATCCATTCTGGTGATCTAACAGTGAGACAAAAGAGGAACAGGACACACATGGGAGGAATGTGTCAACACCCAAACAAAAAGAAGAGCATTTTAGAGTTGAAAGCAATCATTATCCTTGGGATTAAGTGCTAAGCAGAATAAGTTAGACAAGTATTGTCAACTATATACATTATCATGTTTATAAAATTTAAACACAAAGTACCAAACAATTTTAATTTGAGAGAGAAAAAAGCAACCATTACTGTATAAAAGGTGAATTATAACAATGGAGCATTTAATTCTATCTTATAGAAGTAGTGAAATTTTATATCCAGCTGAACCACCGATACAGTATGTGGGCATTTGCTGGGGGCTAGAACTTAGTAATAAAGTGCTTTTGTACCATGAACAAGGCTATGGGTTTGGTCTCTAGCAACACACACACACACACACACACACACACACACACACACACACACACACACACACACAAAACCAAACAAACAAATACAAAACCTTGCCCTAGTCGGGTTGTTGATGGAAGTTTGAGGGCTTCTAAAACAAACAATCAAATAAACTCCCAAATAGTAGCTGTATTGAAGGTGTCTTCTAAATGAGTTAATAATTCCTGTCTCAAAGTTACAAAAGGAATAAGAAGGAGGAATTATGAGGTTCCCAGAGAGCAAATACAATCCAGAACACTTAGAGAAAAATCAGAAGGTAATAAGACAATATTTCCAGCTGAGGTTTCCTTATGAATTGAGAAGATAACCAGAGAGGAAAGCAGGGTTAGAAGAGCAGAACAGAAAGACAGGAGAGAAAGTAGTTGATAGCCCAAAAGCCAAGGTAGAAAGACAGAAAAACAACAACAACACAAACCTGAGAGGGATCTGCACAGAAAAATCACAATAAAAAATTCTGATTGATTTTAACTGGTGAAACAACCTTGGGAAGCCAGAACATTAACGTTATCCCTTGTGGAACCTATCAGCCCATGGAGTTTTTAAAGAACTTTAAGAATAATAAAGCAACACACCACAACCTTAAAGATACAGAAGATACTGACAGACTAATCAAGATTAAAGATGCAAAAGATATTGGCAAACTAGTCTGCATCCACATAACAGTCCCACAGATCTGATGCTCGTCTCCTGAAGGCCTCTGAATAGAAACCAACATGGCGTCCCCATAAGAGCAAAGTGGAAATGGAGCTAGAAACATTGCTTAATAACACACATTCTGAGCTTCCTCTCTTATCTTTACATCTTTAAATAGACTCATATACTAATGATTAAATATAGAAGCAATATGGTATTAATTTCACTTGGGTTCTATATATAGTAAGAAGAATAAAACAATTTTCTAAGACACAGCTCTATTATCTTTATACCAGGAAGCCTTGGTTGTTCCTAACTAAAACAACAAAAGCCCAAACACCAAACAACGGTTACCTTTTCTAAAAGCTGTGAACCTAAATAATTCCTATGTATGAACATCAATGTTATTATTTGAAAGATTACAACAGAGAAACTTGGATAAAAGAAAGAACTATTAAATTCCAAAAATGAGTTGCAATTATGAAGAAACACACCCACTACCCTAAAATGCACTTATTTGCTCACAATCTATATATTAACCTGATTCAAACTGTGGGTCTGGTGAGCAGCTCACTGTAATAAACTCATACATCTGAAAAGGGCTCCTTCCTCCCTTAGGCAATGCAAATCCATTTGGACAATTTCAGAGGTTATCTTGTGACTTGCCATTTTATTATATTTGCTATCACTGTAGTTTTCTCAATAGCTATATTAAAAAATTATAAAATTCTTTCCCCATCAGGTGACTTTCTGGATCTAGATTTTAACCTCTGCGGTCACATCTTGCCAGGTCTCCATGGCTCAAAAGCATAGGCTTTTCCTAAAGGGCTGTGGCTACGTGTGCTTTCTGGACACCACACTGAGTGTCACAGGCTAAAAGGTACTGGCTTCTGTCCTCTCAGTGGTGCTCCGAGAGGACTGGCTAAGGCCAGAGCTCAGTCCCTCTACCTTTGGAAACAAGTAGGTTAGAGAGCAAACACTGGAGAGTATACAGGGCCTTAGCAAATCAACTCTGGGTCTGGAAGGTCATTGAAAGAATGTGATACAAACTCTCCATTTAGAAACAGCACCAATTCGTTTATAGAGAACAGAAACACTCTCAATACTTGTCCCCTTGAAAAAGGTTTTCTTTCTTTTCTTTTCCTTCTTTTTCTGCTGAAATTAACAGTTTAACTATTCATCATTTATTTTTATGTAATTTTTCTTAACTGATTAAAATTTTAATTTTTACTTCCTCCCTGACTGTCTTAACTATGAAAATTGTGCTGAAGTGTTGAATTTGACTAGCCAGATGCTTTTAAAAATTGGTTTAATGCCATTTATCTTGCTGAAAAAAAAAATCTCAGTGGAAGCCTTGAGAAAAGTTCATAGATAAAATTGAAACGAGCCAGGAAGTGACTTCATTTGCATAACTTGATCTGTATTTGGAAAAAAAAGATGCCACTGAAGACAACAATGGAAGCTTATCAAATCAGAATTACACATAGATTTTCCATAGCTCTGCTAATGAATACTGACTCATCGGTGAGCTATGATGAAACCTCAATGGAGCTCTAGTTAGGAAAGCAGGCATACATCCGTCAAAGCACATTAGCATTGCCTCCTAGGCTGCCTTCTCAGGCCATTCTAGAGGGTGCTGGTGAGGCTAGTTTGCTCACCTGACTGGAGCCAGATCCTACCGCTGAATCAAGAAGCTGTTCATTTTACTGCAGCCCCCCCCCCTCTCTCACACACACACACTCAAATTTAAGCTTTAGGTAAAGTTGGCATTGTGTGAGTTGCTAATGAATTTTCTCTATCTCTTAAGTAGACAGATAACTTATACTTGAATCTTTCTAAAACTGGGCCATCTAAAGGATGAACCCAAAGGTAGACGTGACTGAAGGTTACTGGATGAGGCTGACTGGGCAGTGTGTCGAATGCCCTCCCCAGGTGTGTGTAATTATTCCTATGTAACACGCAGGGAAGCTGTGGTTCACGAAATCCACTTCACAATGTTAACTGGTAGATCTAGAGCCTGAATTCTGATTATTGTCATGCACGGAACTGCCTTTCCAGTCTCACGGCTAACATAGTTGAAGATATTTTTTTCTACCTGAGCTATATTTGCAGAGGGAATCTCCTTATTTTGCTCCACGCTGAACTGTTGTCCTCTAGGCGTCTCTGGCTTTCTTCCTAGTGTTTTCTAAGACTCTGGTTTTGGGGACCAGATAGCACTATTGAAATCAGGATACATTTGAGAGTGGAAAGGGCTACTGATAGTAAGTATGCGGGAACAACAGATGTAAACAGTACAGGCCCATGGGAAAACTCACTGTCACTCTCGTGGGCCATCTCCCAGGACAACACTTCTCTGCTCCTGGTACAGAGGCCAGGTCCTTCGAGGCCAACTCTGGCTATTTCTTTTCTCTATAATCTCATACCACCAACTTTATTTACTCAAGGGTCATTTTTTTCTGGACAACTATATTTTCTTCCATTACAGAGCAAGCCACGAAAACGACACTGTCTCGTACCTTTAATGATTCCCTTTTCTTGCAAAGTTTTCAGAGAAGGTCGTCGGGAGATGAACTTCTTCAGCCTGCTCTTTACACGGTTCTTATCGCTTGTGTCAGAAGCACTGTGGTGCAGCCGGAACACTGAGGAGCGAGACAAAGTCAGGGTTTGGGTTTGTTTTTGCCTTTTTGCACATTTTTGTTTATGATTATTACTTTGTGTAAAAACAAACGCGAGACAACTTCCAGAATGACTACGTGGATGGTAACCAGGGCCCCTCTTTCTAGCTAGGGCAGAGGAATAAAATTTGTCTCCATGGAAGCATTGTGCTATTGTATCCAATGTGCAAAGAGGAGAGGGCTAGCTAACTCATTTCTGTCTCCGTTCTCTTATATTTAACATAGAAACCTTCCTCTAGATAATTCCATCTCCTTGCATCTAAAAACAAAGTTGCAGTCAGAAAAATAACCTATTGGAGAAGTGCGTTAGCTCTGCTAATTTCAATTAATACTGATTACATACTAGATCTATATAAGGTATTCTTTTGAAAGTTTTACATACGTAAATGATTTTGCTACTCTTCTTTTTTTTGATATTAACTCATGTGATTTCTTTTCCTGGGACGCAGCCATTTCTTACTCAAATTTATGAAATTTGCCTCAGAATTTTCCACATTCCTCTAACTCCTCTGCCCTCAGATCTTAGTTCTATTTTCAGTCAAGTGTGTGTCACACTCCGTCCTGAACAAAAGTCTGCTGATCATCACACTCGATACTGAGTTATGGGAATTCAATGACAAATATAACAAATGTAATAGACTCTGGGCTTTTATTCCAGCCATATTCACGGGCTGTTATTATTAATTACCGATGGCAATTTGATATGTCTGTGAGATAAGGTATATTCTATTTCTGTCTCTACTATTTTAACCCAATTATCGACAAAAATGTGTAGTCTGTTTTTAAAATCTGCCTTGTTCAGACGGTGAGAAAAATAATCTGTACCCAATCATGAAAGAGTATGTCTGCATCCTCCTTCCTTCAGCTTGGACCCCAGGCAGGGGCAAACTTGAGTTGGCAAGGCCAGAAGTCAAGGTGAAGCACCCAGCAGAAGCAGGTGGACATCCTGCCTAACTGGTAGCTCTGGAGAATGATGGAGTTTTATTTTTAAATTAAGTTTCAAAGATTGGTTGGGATCTGAGACGAGGTGCTATATAGAACTGAGAACAATACTTACCATAGAAAAGGACCATAATACATAATTTTACATGAAAATAATGGTTTTCAGCTCTCTATGTTTTAGGCCAGATGAGTTTTGTGGTTGTAGCTATAGGGGACTTCTTACATACTCTCCGCAGGTTGCCAGCAGCACCTCCTTATTAGATGTGACAATCAAAACCATCTAGACATAGCCAAATGTACCTTGGAGGGAGGCACAATTGTCCCTGCTTGAGAATTATTGCTTAAACTAATTGGAGCATTAATATGGCACACTTAAACCCTCCTTTCTTGGTGGTAGAAGTTCATCAGCACACCGAGAACACAGCTTACATTCTGGCCTAGGCATTGCAATGGACCTCAATGGTATATGAATAGGAATAGTTAATACTATAGTTAATACTACAGTACTGGGGAGAATGATGGAGTATTATCACAATATTAACTACTATAAATAATTAAATATATATATTTATTATACTATACTGCAATCAAAGGTTCCAGGTCTGCATTCCTGTGTGAGGCTAAAGAACACTTACTGTCCTTCAAAGACACGTGTCTTGGAGAGATTTCATTCTATTTCACAGAACTGGTATTGTATGGAACAACTAATTCAAGTTTTTCCAAGTTGTCAAAGATTCTGTTTTCCACTTCTTTTCTCACCTCAAACCCCTACAATTCCCATGCCAGGGTGTCAAAAACCATAGGACCAGGCAGCCTAGAGTTTGTCTGCCATTACAGAGCTCATAAGCATTTGTGACTAGAAAGTACTTTGCAAATTAGCACACACACACACACACACACACACACACTCTAGAAATGATACGTTATGAAAATAATTATGTAGTGAGTTATATCTTTCTGGAACCCCCTAGGTATTCCAGAGATAGTATTCTTAATTAGAGAGATATATATGTACATTATATTGTTTTCAATTCCACCATCTGGCTCCACATGTGAGAAATGTCTGTAAGGTGTATTGGATTGTAAGGGAAAATGGAAAAAGGGTCTGAAATGTTTTAACTTCTTTCCTTCTTACCCAGCCTTAAAGCATCATGGGCAGGGTTACACAGTTTTGAACAGAGGCAAACTCTCCATAGGTGCTTATAATGATGGCCTCCCTGAGTGTCACCTTCCATTTCCTGAAGTGGTAAATAATCATCCTTAGACAAGTTAGATTGCAAGGCCTTTGCCATCATTGCTTTGTTCGTTTCGTTCTAAGGGGAGTTATGAAGACGTTAAAGTCAGTAGAAGACTGTAATATATGGCATACTTTTTATTAACCAAATAACTAGAAAGAAACTGCTATAAATACAAAATAAAAATGTAAGAGACGCCTGGCTATGAAGACAGGTCCATCTCAGGGCCCTGCAAACGGCAGTAAAAAGCCTTTGAATATTGTGGTTTACAAATCTGATGTTAACAGCCAAACTTATAAAACAGTTTATGCTTTTCTGTTGTCAAGGGAGAAGAACTTGCCAAATTGTTCATTTTAAGTAAATACAACATAAGCAATTAAGGAAAGCAAAGTTTAAACACATGCCTGTGATAATCAGGACAGCTCGCTTCTGATCTCTCTCCTGATCCCACAGAACAGTGTTCCTTTCATTTTCCCACAGCACCCAGTGACCCCACACATACTTTTAGAAACTTGTAATCACACAGTGCAAATAAAAGGACACTTTACTGGAAAATACACAGTGTGGTACAATAATCCATCATTTATGAAAAATAGAATTCAGCCTTTTCTTTTTCCTCAGAGATTTAACTACTTTTTGAGGGTGAAACTTCCTGCAGTTTGAAGATTTATGTTAAGCCAATGAGCAGTTTTTTTTCCATTCCCATTTAAACATTTTATTTGAAAATGAAAAGAGCTGTAAGAGATATGGTTTGAATTCTAAAGCAGTTAATCTGATTTACAGAGGAGAACAGGAATGTCTCTTAATTCTATGTATTGTCACCTCCATGTAAGTTAGCTTGGTCGTGCATACTTTCTGGGGTTTCTGGAAATAATGTGCATATTTCCTTTATATTTTCCTCTTAGTTTTCCACTGATTGTAAAATTTTCTTTGAAGCTCAATAGTATATTTTTCAAAGACCAAGAATCTTTTTTTTTTTTAAAATAAGTATGCAATTTAAGTCTGAGTACGTAGAGGCAAATAGCACTACCTTTAAACAGGATTTTTAACCAGTTGAGAGATTGAACTGGTGCTAAGGCAGAGAGGTGCTAGGATCCTCCACTTTGGAAAGTATTCAGATAGTGAGCTTTCTCGGATGATCTTCAGTTAATAGCATTATGTGTGACAGTAAGCATTAACTCAACATAAGTCTTCTACCCAGGCCAGTCTTTGGGGAGTTCCCTGGTACCTCTTGTGCATTTTTTTCCCCACAGTAATGGAGGGAAGGGCCACACAGTGTGGATGGCGGTCATCTACTACC
The DNA here is from genome assembly GCA_028555095.1 of Dicrostonyx torquatus. Taxonomy (NCBI): domain Eukaryota; kingdom Metazoa; phylum Chordata; class Mammalia; order Rodentia; family Cricetidae; genus Dicrostonyx; species Dicrostonyx torquatus. The sequence goes on from JAQHUG010000182.1 coordinate 685,990, forward strand.
ATTCTATTAAGGGTATGGGAACCACAAAAGAAAACCCCAAATCTTCCAGAATCTAACAGTTTGGATAATATAATCCAGGATCGTGTATCTGCCAGAACTTTGCTTGCTTGGGACTTATTTTGAAATATTTCCTTTTCCTGCCAAACTGCTGTTCTCGCAGTATTCCCATGTCACAATTACATGTTTTCATTGTTATTTTTTTATATTTGGAAATTCTAGGAGAGCTAAGGCTTCAGAAATGTCACTAAAAGAGCGGAGTTGCTACTCAGAAATACAGCACTGGGCAGCTTTCAGGGCTACTTCCTTTCATTTTACTAAAGACATTTTACATGAATCAACCTCAGGTGAGGCTAGAGAGTCCCGTTAACAGCCAGGAGTGGCCAGCATTTCAGCTTCCATTCAAGAGGACATCAGGGCAAAGCTGGCAGGAATGGCCAGTGCAATCAGTTTGGCACCCCATGGTGTCCGCAGCGAGAGGTCCGGAAAGAAACATCAAAATAAGGTCAAACCAGACTCTTCATCCTCAGAGGTTCTGAGGTACTTTTCAGACCATCCCAAGGACTGTCCTGACCAGTGTGCTGCTGTCTCAACTCAGGTTCTGCAACACAACTTTCTTGTATTGGGGGGTTATTCTGTATTGATACCTTCTTAACAGTACCTTACCCAAAAGTGGTGGAAAAGATAAAAGAGGTTCATTATGTTTCTTTTCAGCCTTTGTATGTTTCTTCCCAGGCCGTACACACTTGGGCTAATGATGGGACTGGACTGGACAGACTTTCCAAGCATGACCCTTCCAGCAGGCAGCTTTAGAGCATGCAGGTTTTTAATGTTACTCCCTACACTAGAGGGACAAAAGGGGAAGGTTTAGGCTTAATATACGGTGGGTCATTTACTATCTCCTTTTTTCCATGTGTTCAATATAAATAAAAGCCATAATTTCAGCTCTCAATATATAGTTTTAGAAACTAAGTTATTGAAACTTTAAGTGACTCACTCAAAGTGCAAATCATGATTAAGTCTGGAAATAATTAGCGGAGTTAATGCAGGGAATTTTAACAGCAGCGCTTTGTTTTAACTGCTTCATTCCCACTTAGACATTGTGAAAATATGAAACAGATGATTTGATTAATAACGGAAGGGTTTGCATACATCATACGTTCAGTGGTCCATATTTATGCTCTGTACCCTTTTATGGAGAAGTGAGAATTCATATAGTGAAATTGTTTACTCTCCGAATAAATTTTCTAGCTAAATAGTCAAGTCTGAACCCATTTTTATAATCTCGGTGTTATTAAAGAGATGGGGACTACTATAATTCATCCCTATGTAAATTCCATGGGTACTTTTCCCAGTAATATGTGTATACATGTCTTCCTCCTCTAATGAGTTCACCATCGGCAAATTACTCACTGTTGCAATATGCAACCTTTCTTTCATGACAGATTTATCAAGTTTCTTTTTATGATCTAGAGCTCAAAAAGATCCTTGCACCGCTGTTTGAATTTATACTTCATTTCCAAAAGAACAAAAGGGGAGAAGAGAAAGTAGACCTTAATAGTCTCCAGCTATTGGACACGGAGAGAAAGACAACGTGGTTGTTCCCTGAAACAGGACCATCACCAGGGTAAGCTATGGGGTCAGCTCATTAAAACATTCTTCTACTGACCAGCTACTTTATCTTGGTTCCTCCTGAATTGACATAGTGCCAGTAAACTGTTCTGAGAGCCACGCACAACTTTGATAAATTTGTTAATAAAGTAAGTGGCTCCTGAGCTAAAGCAGTAGCTGGTTTTAAAATTTCAATTATGAGAGAGAAAGAGAGGTAGCATGGGTCATCCATCCAGACAGAGTGTGCCGTGCGGTAGGAACCTGTTTTCCTTGAACAAAGGTGGTATGTTAAAAGCAGGAATGGGTACTGCCATGATCGAAAGCAGGCACAGCCCAATTAAACCAAAAGAGCCCGACAGAAAATGTGAACATCAGTCTTCAAAGATGACGGACAGTGGAGTTGTAATCATGGTAATTAATGGCACAGCAGAGTTCTAGAAAATTCCCATCTAGACATTTTGTGAAAAAGGAAGGAGCATTGCAGAACACGAGAACTCGCATTAATAGCCCTACACACCCTACCCCTAATCCTACTAACAATCAACCCTAAACTCATCATAACTCCTACATTATGTTAATAATAATAAAAAATTATGTTGAACGTTTTTGATTATTTCAAGGTCAATCTGAGCCAAAGCCTAAAATCCACACTGTTGAATTGGGGGTTATTTAAACTCTCAGTGTGCACACTCACAGTGAGAGCCACTAGAACATACTGTAAGTGTACATTAGCCTCCACACCCTGGGAAATGTGTAGAGATGCATTGTAACAGGTATGGAGCAGAGAGACAGAACTGTGTCATTTTCCCTTAACTCTCAGAGTTCCTGGTCTCTTGAATGCTACAACATGTCTCTAGGAAAGAATATGCTATTCTGCATCCAAAATTTGTCAAGCATGAAATTTGAGCCAAAATAGAAATACCCCCCCCAACACACCACCACCACCACCACCACGCTCATGTATGAAGAGTGTGGAGTGAGAAATGTCTTAAAAATTAAAATAATCTTTAGTTAGAAGAAACATTTTAAATATGTATTTGAATCATAAAAATTTATAGGCTTTTGTGGGTAAAAGTCTTGCCAGGCAAGCATTAGGGTCAGAGTTTAATGTCCAGCACCACATGAAAAGCTGGACCTCACAGCACCATAGCCCTAGGTGCCAGGGGAGATAGGTGAATTTTGAAGTTCATCCATCATCTAATCTAAGCTAACTGCTGAGCAGGAGGTTAAGTGAGAAACTTCATTTTCATGTATGAAAATAAAAGGTAGAGAGTGACCGCTAACTCCACACACATGTACAGATGTATATTAACAATCACCAAAGTCTCAACCAAAAGGAAATAAGAGAAATAATATAAAATTTAGAAATATGTATAAGCATTAATTGAGGTATAGAATACAGATAGAAACGGCATGGATGTAGATGGAGATACAGACATAGGGGGGATACCTGTGTAATAATAGGTATAGATGTATATAGACATAGAGATGTAGATGTAGGTATAGACATAGATTTAGGTCTAGATAAAGATGTAGATATAGATATAGATAAATTACTGAGTCATCTAAAACAGTCTTAGTTACAATTTTGGTTAACCTAATATATTTGTTCCTAATAATGACCGGTGATTTGGGAGTGCGTGTTATACACTAAGGAACTTTCTAAGCAAGGTGTGTCTTATTTATTTACTATAATCTTTCAGTGTGGTAGGCTCTATTGTGTTAACTGCCCATTCTCTATGTTAAGAATCTAACGATCTGAGATGATGTAACAGGTGGGCAACAGAGCCAGAATACAGGGTTATTTGAGTCATAAGTCCATTTTCCAGCATGTTATCAGTGTCTAATGACATAAAAAATGTCACTATCTGCCTTGCCTTTCTTCAGTACTTTCAATATAACATTTAAATCCTCTGTGTTCCAGGAACTGTGGACACTAGAGCATGGCGGTGTGTATTATTGTAGGCCTGAGAGGGAAGTGGACTGCCTCTCAGGTGGCAGGAGTAAAAATCAAGGGACAGCAAAGGAGCTGATGGGTGAACCATCTTGGGACTGTCAATTTAATCACTGAAGAGGGCATCTGACAGTGGGAGCTGTCTGCTGCCACAAGGCAGCGCACTCCCAGGAGATCCACTAGCCACTCTCCAAGTGACTGTATGACGCAAGCCAACACTGAGTATCAAAGAGGAGCTATAGCTAAAGATTGGGACTCCCTTAAGACAAAAGTAGCTAACCACCTATCGCGATTTCTCGGCTCTATTCCAGATGTCATGCATGGTTTTCCTAAGACTGACATACTTACATACAAAGCCAACAGTGTTAGGGAACACACCCACCTTTGCAAGCTCTCTGCTCTTTTCTAAGTCTTGCCAGGACATCTCCTTTTTCTCTATGCCCGATCACAGAGATCAGTGACTTATATCATTCATGTTGCTTTGCAGGGCGAGTATTTGACTTCAGTAACAGTATTTAATAAGAAATCACAAAAGAACTATAGTTTCCATCCAATGTTCATGCTCTTTCTTAAAACAACAGCAACCAGCTGTGCCCCTTTCTTTTTCCCGTTCTTTCACTCACTTATGAATCCTAACTATAATATTTCAACTTGTCACTTAACATGGCATCTTATTTAAACTGTACAAGAGGTTTTATTTTGTGAGTGTGTGTGTGTGTGTGTGTGTGTATGTCTCTCTTTATTTGTTAAACGAGGCTAACAATATCCATACCAGAGACTGATGTGCAAGGAAAATGCCCTGATATAGGTAAAGCACGCAGCAGAATGACAAGCATATGCTAAGCATTCAGTCTGCACTAGCAATTGTTGCTACTCTTAAGGTTGTGGGAAGTGTCCTATAGCGCTACGGCTGCACCCATCCATAATCAGCGAGAAGCAGAACAGGTGTAAAACTCCCACTCCCCATCCTGCAGCACAGCATCTAACATTTTCAACCTTTCCTGAGCGTTTGCTATCTATCCGCTATCATTAGAGCTTTCTCTTGGCGGCTGCATGTTTACGCACACATTTATTTATATATATGCACATGTACATAAGTGTTTATATGTGTGCATTTAAATGAACCGTTCTTCACTTCTCAATTAAGGAAAAATCTGGAATATAAGCCCCAGAGTTACCTGCGATCAGCGTCTGCCAGGTAGACTGTATTTCAAGACTTTGAGCACGTGTAAAAACGATCGGGCTTCGCGGCGCTATCTGTTAAAGACTTTCTGAACTGTGACAGTGGGTATTGACAGTGCTTGTCAGACTGAACCACTATTGATTGGCTCACATCATGTGTATAGCAAAACCAATTTCTTTCAAGTGCTTCTTTCTAACCAAAATACATTATTGCAGCCTTCCTCTCTGTTTATTATAACACCCAAGCTCATAGTATGTAGCACATCCAGCTAAAGGGTTTCACGACGAGCGAGGCAGCAGACACAGCACAGAGAAGCGAAGGCACTTAGCAATCCAAATACTCAGGCGCTGCAAGTTGCTATTCGTTTTGAAAATATTGATTCCTTGCAGTCTTTGTTTTCATTTTACAGTGCTTTGCTGTTATTTACTGCCCTGTGGCTCTCATGGCTTCTCCTCCTGAAAGAAACTATTCCAAGCATTGTGTATATGTTAAAGTTGTGGGAAAGAGAGTGTTTATGTTTGGGTCAGTGCTCCCATGCTGATAAACACACAAAACCCTAAACACTCAAGAGTGGATTTGCAGAGGACACAAACACACACACACAAATATATATATATAATATTTGAAAATATTGATTCCTTATATATATATACACACACACACACGGGGGGGGGGAGGATGTGTCTTTTCCCCAACTTTAGGGCATTTTCTTGGGTAACTGACTTAGGCCAACTTTGGACATGAGCTGCATATGGTACAGTTTTGCTGTGAATTTGCATTTGCATTGTGTCTCTCCTCCCAGGAGAGAACATGTCTTGTAGCAACAACATTGTTCTGGAGCAAGAAGCAGTTCTCACAAACGCCTGAGAATGGGAAGAATTCCATCTTTTTTTTTTTTCCCTAGAGAATATAATCATTAAACAAAATTCCCCAAATGACATATCCACAATCAGGAACTGATGACATCTTGTCTTCCTGAAGTATACAAGGAGTAACCCTACCCCAAACACCTTTCAACCCGTTTTACCGGGTAAACAATCCCTGATCAGCCATTCCTAAATTCCGGGGGGGGGGGTAATTCTCAGAGTACTATCAAAATTGCCTTCCCTGTCTGACCTATTCTGATGACGACAACAGCATAGACTTCCACTAACCGGCAAATGCTTTAATGTGCTCGGCTGCAGCACCTTCCTCTCCTCCTCTCCTAAACGTACCTAGAAATTATAGGAAACAAACCAACAAATTCTACTCTAAAATGCATCGCCTCTCAAAGCCCCTTCTTGGAAAGGCACGGGGGTTCCGGCTCAGCTGCACATTCTGGACAGGCTGAGATAAGGATTCTTTATATCTTGCCTGCAGTTCCAGACCATGATGCAGGGCAGTGGCCGCTCTGCCCTGCCTCCTTTGCCTTTCTTGGTGGCCTTCTCACCCCCACATTCCCCAGCACTGAGGCCTGCGCCTGGCCTGGGCTTGCGCTCTTGGCCGGCTCTGCAGTTTCTGCAGGCCTTGCTCTGGCCTGTGCAGTGGCTGTGAGTGTGGCAGCTTCCCTTGTCTGCTAGAGGATATCAGGAATCTGAAAATGCCAGGCCAGACAGTCTTTCAAAAAGTAGTGTTTCGGGGGGACAGAACCCTCTATTATTCGAGGAATTATTTTGACATAAGCTTCAAGCTATTTGCTCCAAAATGTGCGGGCAAAGCACTGCTGCCCACCCCCCACAGGAAGTGTATTGAAAATGCGAAGGGTGCGCCGAGCATATCTGAGGACACAGTGTGTAGTCTATGGCTAAGCGATCAGGGATAGCGGCGTGGTTTGTCCTCACAAATGCTGACAGACAGCTGCAGTTTGCAGCTGGCAGGGAGCTTATGCTCGCTAAACAAAGATCTAGCTGGAGCCCGGTGAATACTTGGCTGTAGCGCAGTGATCATAATTCATAACATACATTTCTAAAGGAGAATTCAAACCCTAAGAAAAAGCCCAGAAAGAACCCTGTCATTTTGTCGCTTGCTATGGTCTGGATGTAGGTTGCTTGTTGGCTATTTTGAAACCCCTCAGGGTCCTAGATAGCGAGCTGGGTTACCATGCCTGTCATAAGTCAAACTTTTCTGCTTTCCTACCATCTTTCAGATTCCCCAAACCAAAGTGTTATCCCAAATCGTCTATTCATTTTCCAAAATGAGTCAATTGTAATAAAATTTCCAAACTCTTTATCCCTCCCTCCCTCCTTTTTTCCTCTTTTCTTTTCTTTCTTTCTTTCTTTCTTTCTTTCTTTCTTTCTTTCTTTCTTTCTTTCTTTCTTTCTTTCTTTCTCTTTCTTTCTTTCTTTCTTTCTTTCTTTCTTTCTTTCTTTCCTTCCTTCCTTCCTTCTTCTTTTCTTTCTTTCTTCCTTTCACTTTTGAAAACATCAGAAACGTCCATTTTTGGGCGCAGTTCAGGCTAGTTTCTCAGAAACATGAAATGCTAAATTTGGGAAACAAAAAACTGAAGAGAACAAAGTGTAAGTGTCCCCAGTTTCTGAGATGAGGAAAGACAGTCAGTTGTGAAGTCACTTGCCCGAGGCAACATAGGAAGAAACAGGGCAAAGCTGGAATCCAAGCCTCTTTAACATCATTTCTGGTTTCTTTGTCAGCGCCTCCTTCTGCCTCTTTAATCCCAGATTGACTTTATTAGAGAAATTGTTCTTGAATCCTGAAGAATGTTCTAGGGAGCCTTTTCTGCTGCTTGCGGCGCCCACTGCTGGCCCAGTGCTTCCAGTGACTAAGATTTCAGTCTAAATGCAATAATTCCCATCAATTGTTTTATTCTATGTCTTCACAATTGGAGAGTTTTGAATATAATATGGAAATATATTTAAATTTATATGCATAATTATGCATAATAACATGAAAAATACATGCCCAAGGGGGGAAATTACAGTAGCCTTCCTTTGACACGCAACAATGCTAAGTGTTTGGCTGTGATTCTTCCCTCCAACTTTTGGTAACCTAAAATCTGCAATAGATTATTCTTATTATTTGGGGTTTTCAGCCTTCCCTTTCCCTAGGGGACAGAGAGCTGTGTTGCTGAATGCCAGGACACCCCTCCAGATGCAGATGTCACTGAGAAGGGCCCTGCTGGATATCCTTTCCATGTGTTTCTGCCTAAGCTGGGAGGGAATAGAGAGGATTGAGCTGCGGATGGGAAAATGTGCTGTGCCAAGTTCCAGCCCCTCTGAAATTGCAGCTTTTGGACTTGGACAGGCTGCGATCTTGGTCCATTGCAAGCTTGTTCACTCCTGACACAACGAAACTCATGGTCTTGAGAAAAAAAAACAACAACAACTGAATTTGGGTTTTAAGACCACCATAAGCTTCTTGAGACATTAAGTACCTTTTACACAAAATAACAGTGATGGCTTAAGACTGGAGGAATTGGAAATGCACGGATTGAATGACCTTTAAAATACACATAGGTTTAAAACTGAAAGAAAAATGCACTTAGCAAGAAAGTATTTTGACTTATTTCTAAAATATGGATGGAAACATTAAGCAAACTCAAAATGAGGCCGCAGCACATTCTCATTTTTGACTTAAAGATAGACTTTAAATAACACAACAGCTGCAGTCATCAGCATTGATTCCAAACACGAACCTTATAAATGGTGAGAAAGGCCGGGTGAGGCTTGGGCAATAGCAAGGACTACTGTTATTGTTAGCCCTTAATCCCTTAAACTCCCCAAGTAGAAACAGGAGTGCAAGAGATATATTCTAGCAGGGTCCATCTGCCACCCCCAGTTTTGTGAACCTGTAAGAAACATCCACCAGGAAATGTCTCTCCAAATTACCAACGGAAAACAAGTTTAGCTGTTCACACTCCATAGCAGAGATGGAAAAACAAGAAGTCACTTGTGGGAAAAGCAGTTCCATCCACACAAACAGGTGTGGGCTTAAAGGACAGCACCAAAGAGAGCGGGGGGGGGACAAGGCCTGGAATTGTGGGTGTCCCCTGCAAAGGAGAACCGAAGTTAATTGCCATATTGTGAGGAAATGGTCAACCGAGGATTGTTCTAAGTCACCTGGCAGTTTGGCAGAAATATTTCTTTTGCCAGTGTTGTGGTTACATAAAACAAACTACCACTGGAGTTTCCTTGTGGGGCAGTTTAGAGTTTAATGGTACTCACTGTGTTTTCATCAAGCCTGGAACATAGTTCAGGGTTAATGAAAAAAAAATGTCTGATAATCTACCAGTATCTGGGCTTGATACTGTGTGGGAGGAGTACACAGGCCTTTGTGTTGAGATCTGACATGGAATTCCATTTCTGCTACCAGGACAGTGCAGGGCTCAGCGCCCCTGGATTCCAATTTCTTTCATCAGCATAATGGAGAGAAAGAGAACTTGAGGCTGTGTTACAAACACTGAGTAGTCTATCACCTACGATCACATTACTTTGCGTGGTATACACAAGGGGAACAATGCCTCAGTTCCATCTTTCCTTCTTCGTCATTGTCACCATCGTAGCATACAGCTTGCCCAGAAGCTGTATCATAAGACTTAAATAGGACTGGTCCTCAGGGTTTGGAGCTGATAACTAAATGTCATCCTATTGAAGATTTTAAGCCGAAAGAGGACATAGATAACTTCAGAACCTCAGAATCAATGCATAGAATTTAAATTAAACATACCACTAATAAATATTAGTAAAGGTCAATGTCTATATTGTATAAAGAGAGCTCTAGGGATTGTTTTTGAGACATAGTACATCTTTAATATTTTGCATACCTAGTTGATACATGAGAATTTATTACAATTTTGCGAGAGAACTAGTGTACTGCTGAAGTGAATGCCCTAGGTGGATGCAGGGCATGCACTACCACTTCTATTATTACTTCTGCTAATAATATTTAAACACATACAATTTTTAAAGTTCCTTCTGTTCAATAAATCTTGTTGTCTATTCAGTCAGAAATGATAGGCTATCTGCTTTGATAAATATGGCAACAATGTGATCTTACTTAGTGATAGACAGTATTGACATTATATTCAAGGTACTTCCATGTCCTAGAGTTGAATTAATGCACAAAACACATAGGCTTTAGTGATGGCAACTAAAATACATTTTATATATTGAAATGTTTTGTAAAAGACTCTTAGGTCTCAGTGGATAAAATGTTTGCCACACACATGTGAGAACAGAAGTTTGGAACTCCAGGGGCAACATATTCAGTAGTACACATCTGTAATACTAACATGCTTTCGGAAAAAGGGGAGGCAGAGCAGAATTGCCAGAAGTTTGGGAGACAACTAGCCTGGAATAAACAATGGTGAATCACAAGAGACCCTGCCTCCAATGAGGATGAGAGCAAGGACTGACACTGGAGGTTGTCCTCTGACCACGACACTAGCTCTGTAATACGAGTGTGCCATAAGCATGTACATGTAAACACACATAAACAAATGAACACGAACAGATATATACATAACACATACATTTAAAAGAAAATTGAGGTTAGAGAAATGAGTTGGAGGTCCAGAGAGAGAGCTGCTACTGCAGAGGACTGGAATTTGGTTTCCAGACACTAGTCAAGTAGCCCACAGCTACCTGCAACTACAGCTCCAGAGGAGCCAATGATATATTCTAGTCTCTGCATGCATTCCCATACATGTGTACACAAATGCACACACATATTCATATATAATGAAATAAAATAATTCTTATCATTTTAAAAATTTTCATTTAAAAGTTTTTTTTTCATTTTACATACCAATCATGGTTCACTCTCCCCTCCCCTTCTTTCACTCCCCCACAACTTTCCTCCCATCCATCTCCCCATCTACTCCTCAGAAAGGGTACAGCCTTCTATGGGGAGTCAATAAAGTCTGGCATATCATGTTGAGGTACGACCAAGCCTCTCTCCACCATATCGAGGCTGAGCAAGGCATTCTTTCATAGGGAATGGGCTCCAAAAAGCCCAGTTCATGCACTAGTGATAAATCCAGGTCCCATTGACAGTAGACCCACAAACTGCGCAAATCACAGAACTATTATCCACATTCAGAGAGCCAAATTCAGTCCCATGCAGGATCCCCAGTCCTGAGTCAATGAGTTCCCACTAGTTTGGGCCAACTGTCTCTGTGAGTTTCCCCATCATGATCTTGACCCCTTTGCTCATATAATCTCTCTTTCCTCTCTTCAACTGGGCTCTGGGAGCTGGTCCCCGTGCTTAGCTGCAGATCTCTGCATCTGCTTCCATCAGTTACTGGGTGAAGTAAAATCATTCTTTCAAATATAAAAATAAATAAAGTTGAGTTTAGTTTTAAGAAAGATCCATAATTCCTGATGGATTGCAGATGAGCATGAGTTTTGGGGTGCTCTGAGGTTCCAAGTATCCGGATTGTGGGTAGACTGGGGGTGATGAGATAGGTTAGTGAGAGGAAGTCCCATTTGCTTTCCACCTGCCCCATGCAGAAGCATACTTACCACCATTAAGCTTGGTTAGTTCTAAGCGGTAGACGAAAAGGGGCTTCTTAAATTCTACTTCTGTACCCTTAAATGGGATTGATCAGTAACAAAACTCAAGTCTACTCTACAAACGTTGGCCATCCTGCGCTTTCCTGAGCTCATCCTGCCTGCAGCCTCTGTGCTGGCTGCTCACCTTAACCACATCCTCCTTTAGAATCTCCCAGGGTCTGGGTTCTCACTCCAGCAGTCCTGACCCAAGAGTCAGTTCTCATAGGTTCCCTCTTTACTTAAACCTATGAGCTTTATTCACATTGGCTATACTCTATTCCTCCCCCTTATTTTATTTTACAGTGTTAAGCAACATTTAGTTAATGCGTTATGTACTTACTAATGTCTTTTTTTCCCCAATGCTAGAATTTTATTTGTGCCCAGAGATGATTTTGTCCAATTTCTATTGCTTTTTTTCTGCTAATGATATTGATGAAGGCGTGATGCAGGATAAGAAGTTGCTCCATTTGTTGAAGATACTTTATTTTCTCCATTGTATAATTTTAGCTTCTTTGTCAAAAATCATGTGTTCATAGGTTTGTGGATTAATATCCAGGTCTTCGAGTCGATTCCATTGGTCAACTGTTTTTATGCCAGTACCAAGCTGTTTTCATTACTGTAGCTCTGTAATAGAGCTTGATGTCAGGGACAGTGATCCCCCTGGAAGTTCCTTTATTGTACAGGATTATTTCGGCTATCCTTGTTTTTTTTGTTTTCCCATATGAAGTTGATTATTGTTCTTTCAAGGTCTGTGAAGAATTGTTATGGGATTTTGATGGGGATTGCATTGAAACTATAGATCGCGTTTGGTAGGATTGCCATTTTTACTATGCTGATCTTACCTATCCAAGAGCATGGAAGATCTTTCCATTTTCTGGTATCTTCTTCAGCTTCTTTTTTCAAAGACTTAAAGTTCTTGTTGAATAGGTCTTTCACTTCTTTGGTTAGTGTTACCCCAAGATATTTTGTGTTATTTATGGCTATTGTGAAAGGTGATGTTTCTCTGATTTCCCTCTCAGCTTCTTTATTATTTGTATATGGGGGGCTACTGATTTTTTTGAGTTAATTTTTGTATCCTGCCACATTACAGAAGGTATTTATCAGCTGGAGAAGTTCTATGACAGAGCTTTTAGGGTTGCTTATATATACTATCATACTATCTGCAAATAACAGAAGTTTGACTTTTTTTTTCAAATTTGAATCTTCTTGATCTCCTTTTGTTGTCATATTGCTATAGCCAGAACTTCAAGAACTATGTTGAAGAGATATGGAGAAAGTAGACAGCCTTGTTTTGTTCCTGATTTTAGTGGAATCATTTTGAGTTTCTCTCCATTAATTTGATGTTGGTTTTATTATATTGCTTTTATTATATTTAGATATGTTCCTTGTATCCCTGAACTCTCCAAGACATTTATCCTGAAGGGGTGTTGGATTTTGTAGAATGCTTTTTCAGCATCTAATGGAACGATCATATGTTTTTTTTCAGTTTATTTGTATGATGGATTATATTGATGAACTTCATATGCTGAAGCAGCCCTGCATCTCTGGGATGATGCTGATTTGATCATGCTGGATTTTTTTTTGATGTGTTCCTGGATTCAGCTTGCCAGTATTTTATTGAGCATTTTTGCATCCATGTTCATGAGTGAGATGGATCTGTAATTCTTTCTTGAATCTGTGTGGTTTTTGTATCAGTGTAACTGTAGCCTCATATAAAGAGTTTGGCAATGTTCCTTCTGCTTCTATTTGTGGAAAACTTTGAGGAGTATAGGTATTAGCTCTTATTAGAAGTTCTGGTAGAATTCTGCACTAAAACCATTTGGCCATTTGGTTGAAAGGATTTTGATGACAGCATCTTTTTTCTTGCAGTTTATAAGTCTATTTAAATTGCTCACCTGGTCTTGATTTAACTTGATGTCAACATGTAGAAGAATGAAAATAGATCCATATCTATTCCCATGCACAAAACTCAAGTCCAGGTGGATTAGAGACCTCAATATAAATCTGACCACACTGAACCTGATAGAAGAGAAAGTGGGAAGTAGTCTTCAATACATGGACACAGGAGACCACTTCCTAAATATTACTCCAGTAGTACAGACACTGAGAGCAACAATAAATAAATGGGACCTCCTAAAACTGAGAAGCTTCTATAAAGCAAAGGACACAGTCAATAAGACAAAAAGGCAGCCTACTGAATGGGAGAAGATCTTCACCAACCCCACATCAGACAAAGGACTAATCTCCAAAATATTTAAAGAACTCAAGAAATTAGACATCAAAATTCTAAATAACTAATTTAAAAATGGGGTACAGAACTAAACAGAGAATTCTCAAAAGGAGAATCTCAAATGTACAAAAGATAGTTAAGGAAATGTTCAAAATCCTTATCCATCAGGGAAATGCAAACCAAAACAACTCTGAGATACCATCTTACAACTGCCAGAATGGCTAACATTAAAAACACCAATGATAACCTATGCTTGAGAGGATGTGGAGTAAGGGGAACACTCATCCATTGCTGGTAGGAATGCAAACTTCTACAACCACTTTGGAAATCAGAATGGCAGTTTCTTAGGAAATTAGAAATTAACCTACCTCAGGATCCAGCAATACCACTCTTGGGCATATTCCAAAAGATGCTCAATCATACTACAAAAGAATTTGTTCAACTATTTTCATAGCAGCATTATTTGTAATAGCCAGAACCAACCTAGGTGCCCCTCAACTGAAAAATACATAAAGAAAATGTGGCATATTTACACATTAGAGTACTAATAAGTGGTAAAAAATCAATGACATCTTGAATTGTGTATGCAAATGGATGGAATTAGAAAACACTATCCTGAGTGAGGTAATCCAGACCCAAAAAGATGAATATGGTATGTACTCCCTCATAAGTGGATAATAGATATAAACAAAGGATATGGAGCCTATAGTTCATGATTCTAGAGAAGCTAAGTAATAAGGTGAACTCTAAGAAAAACATATAGATCCACTCGGAAAATTAAAGCAGACAAGATTGCCTGACAAAATTGGGAGTGTGGGGGTAGGGAAGAAGGAAGGGTGGAAGGGGAAGATGAGGAAAAAAGGGGAGGAGTGAGGAGAACTTGAGGGAATGAAATAGTCGAGGAGGAAGGACAGAGATGAGAGCAAGAAAAGAGATATCTTGACTGGATTGAGGAAGCTTTTATAGGATTAGCAAGAAACCTGGCTCTAGAGAAATTCCCAGGAATCTACAAGGATGACCCCAGCTAAGACCCTAAGCAATAGAGGAAAGGGGGCCCAATCTTGACTTGCCCTGTAGTCAGATTGATGAATATCTTAAATATCACCATAGACCCTTCATCCAGCAACTGATGGAAACAAATGCAGAGACCCACATAGGAGCAGTGGACTGAGCTCCCAAAGTTCAGTTGAAGAGTGGAAGGAATGAGAAAACGAGCAAAGAGATCAAGACCATGATGGGTACACCCACTGAAATAGTCTACATGAGCTAATGGGAGCTCACCAATTCCAGCTGGACTGGGAAGGTTTTCTATCCTGCCCAGTTCCCGTAATCAGAAGGAACAAGTATAGGACCATACTAGTCCCTCTGATTGTGGTTGACAGTTGCATGGCTAGGGCAGACTGAGGGCTACTGGCGGTGACACCAGGATTTATCCCTACTGCATGTACTGGCTTTTTGGGAACCTATTCTTTTTGGATGGATACCTTGCTGAGCTTAGATATAGTAGGGAGGACCTCGGACCTTCCCCAGAGCGATGTGCCTTACCCTTTATGATGGGGTTGGGGCAGGAGGGTTTGTGGAGGGAATGGAAAAAGGGGAGGGAGTGGGAACTTGAATTGGTATGTATAATGAAAAAAAGATAGTTTGTTTTCTTTTTTAAAAATAAATAAATAGGAAAAAAGGTGCCACATAATGACACTTTAATTTTTATGGGTTACTATTTCAATGTTACAAAAGATTTTGGCAAATGAGTGGACAGTTCATTCATACTCAATGAATTGGAGACCATTTGAATTCCATTTTCTAGAAAAATAAAACCTCTCAGTTTCTTTAGAAATATTTTAAATTTAGAGATAAAATTATCTTCTAAGAAGGTGACTTCACTGGATAGTTTCCAAAAAAGGGAAATGATGATTAATAATTATCACTGTGACAATGTGAGTTTATATCCACAATCTGTCTAAGAAAAAAATCAAATTCTGCCTCTCAAAACCTTCTCTTCAAGACTTGAATATGTAGAAGTAGTTGTGATACACTTCCATATTTGCATATTCATAGATATGAATACAAAATCATTTTCTTTTATTTTATTTACAGAATAGAATTCAGTTTTAAAAAATCTCATTAAATATTTTATTGATACTTACACCTACAAAAATATATCAAAATCATTCCATTCTTATAAGTAATGATTATAACTACAAAAGTTATGATAACTATAAGCGGAATTCTCTATACCATTAAGGGGTTAATGGAGGAAAGAGAAGGGAGGGGGGAGAGAGGAAGGGTAACTAATTCTTAGAGAGAGCATCTCAGTTTGTGGCAGAGGTTACAGAAATCCAAGACCAACAGTGTCCATGGGAAATCCAATGTGAACCACATATATAATTGGAAAATGTTTTAATAGCCACAATAAAAAGTAAAAAAAGAAAAACAGTTGGAACTAATTTTAATATTGTATTTTCTTTAATTTGTTCTAGTTCCTTGTATAATCAATTTCAAATCTTTGAAACATTTCATATTCTTTTCCCTGTACTAAATCTTTGAAGTCAGGTATACATGCTATACCTCCAGCACATGTCATTTGACATTCATCTATCTTGCCAGTGCCCAATAGCTACGTGACGGTGGTGGCACCCTGTCCATCAGTTCAGTCTAAAGCCCGGCTGGGAGAGTTGACCTTCCTTCCAATTTAACCTAATTTGGAATCACCAAGTTACCCCCTCTTGGCCTGTGCATGAGCATGTTTTGAACAGTTTAACTAAGGAGATAAGACTCACCTGAATGCAGGCAATACAACCCCAAGGGCTGGAGTTGTGGGTTGAATGAGAAGGGGAAAATGAGCGGGTAAACTGAGTGCCAGCATTTATCTCTCTCTACTTTATGACCACAGATGCAATGTGACCAGATGTCTCCTGCTCCTGCCTCGCTGCCTTACTGACATGACTGGCTGTGTGCCTTTTAAAACCAGGACCCAAAGCAAACCTTCCTTTCTTAAGTTGCTTTTATGAGACACCTTGTCACAGTCATGAGGAAAAAAATAACACGGAGTTTCTGGGTGTCATATCTTAAAAAGAACTGGCTCCAGGAGTCATGGGGGAGTTCTACAGCAGAACAGGAAGCCTGACTCAACTCAGAGGCTGGCTTACAAGTTTCAGGAGATGAGACTGTCTTAACTCTAGCTGTATGTCCAGTTAGCACAGCGGTTTGCACAAGCTGCACTTATTTTTCTGCCATCATTAGATTTCTGAGTTTAATATTTTTATTTCCAAATGTTGCTCTCTGGTAGCATGTCATCTTGGAATGTTCACACAAGGCAGTTATCCTGCATGCTGATTGGTTTTCACTGGCTACTGGACAACTGGACACTATGTAGAATTACCTTGGAACAGCATTTCAATGAGGTCTTATCTAGATCACGTTGGTCTGTGGGTCTGTCTGTCTATAAGGTATTTTTCTTAATAATGTTAACTGCTATGATAAGACTAAGAATAAAAGTGGGTGCTACCATTCTCAGGACTTATATCGAGGACAGTATAAAAATGAGAAAGTGAGCTGTGCTCACGTAAGTCTGCATTCATTCTTTTTTTTTTTTTTCGAGACAGTGTTTCTCTGTGGCTTTGGATCCTGTTCTGGAACTAGCTGTTGTAGACCAGGCTGGCCTCAAACTCACAGAGATCTGTCCTGCCTCTACTTCCTGAGTGCTGGGATTAAAGGTGTGCACCATTACTGCCCGGCTGCATTCATTCTTGGTAAATCCTGTAGTGGGTATGTTCAGCTGCTTCAGGTTCCTTCTGGTTTGGCTTGCCTGCAATGATGGACTGTAACTGAAAATGTAAGTCGGACAAATCCTACCTCTCCCAACTTGTTTTTATACTGAATATTTTATCGCAGCCACAGAAATGCAACCAGGACAACCTTTATCACTGTATTTATATCCAACTCTAAAATACCTCTGAGGGAGCAAATGGGCAAACTAAATATTTCCAAGTTCTGGCATTTGCAATTCATAACGTTAGCTTTCTGTACCCAGAACACTTTCTTATGTCAAGATGACAGTGCTTATTCCTCCATCTTTACTATTAAACAGTAGTTCATTTATGAGAACCCACAGCGAACGACAACATTAGTTTCCAAGAGGTGAGTTCAGACTGTTGGCGGAGAATAGAGAAGAGAAAGCATGAGGCCTGTGTGGTTTACTGTGTATTCCTCAGACCATAACTTTGTTCTGGGGAACGAAGTTGAAGGGACACACACTCATTTCATTGGATTAATTTTTGGTTTGACTTAACTTTTTAATGCTGTGTACTTAATTGACTACAGAATGGGTTGGTTAGAGAAATGAGTTTGTTTCTGTATGCCATTCTCCCAGGATGAAGACAGTTTCAGTTTCCCCCACTACTCATCTAAAGTCAGAGGAATGCATATTTTTTATTACACATATACACACACACATGTGAGGAACCCAAAGCAGGTAGACTATACTGTATTATAATCCTCAAGACTTAACTCTGAAGGTATACAAACAATTATGGAAATGAATATAAGCAAGGCAGAGTCAAGGAATACCATCTGGTATGGAGGAAAAATGGCAATACCTACTTCTCAGAGGTTTCTGACACTTTGAGACCAATTCTCAAAACCAAATTTAAGCTTTTGTTTAAAAGGATTTTCAGTTTTAGCGGTGCTTCTCCAAATTATTTGGTATGTATAAAAAAATAACTAGCCGAGACCATTTAACATTATTTATGTTTACATTTCTAAAGGAAAACAATCAACATACAATGGTGCTCTAGTTTTAATAAGAATATTCTTTACGTAGAATGAATAAGACAGAAATTTTCGTAAAGTAAAACAAAAATAAGAAGCATGTTCCTAGTCCCTCTGAAATCTTCAGTGCGTATACAATTAAAATGTAAAATTCAAAATAGTTGATGTGATGATGTAAGGCGCAAGTAGCCAAGACAACACAAGGAAGATTGAATTTTCCTTCTACCTCAGTTCCCAGTTTTAGGAAGCAAAGGTCCAATCAACATGAACTTGAATCACAACAAACATACCCAAACCATCATTAATAACCAGATATTTATGATGACAAACCAGGACTTTAATGACAAAGACAGATGAACTGAGCTCATATCTATGCAATAGAATAAGGAAACAATGGCTGTACAGTGCAAATAATTTTGCAGTAATATGACAGCATAATGACTTAAGTGCCCGAATATCGTCATTATGGCTCTGAACCTCGTGTACATGAGCAATAAAGACTCGGCACAACTATTGTATAATTCATATTTCTGTATGAAAATCTTGTTCTTCTTTTAAAGTACTTGCGTCTATAGGATCTTTGGAGCCTGTAAGATCTATAAGTCTAATTGAATTATAATGTCTGTGTTTTCTGTGATGTGCAAGTTCCCTCAGGGAGGTTTCTAACCTGGGCTAAAGGACAAAGTTCGGAATACCTAGGCTTATTTCACCAACTTTCAATCTGGCGAGCATCAGGATTTTGTGATATTGGCACTATTTTGTGATATTATTGTGTCGACAATCCCCTAGCAGTCGTATAAACAGGCAACCACTTTCGTTTTGTGATCTAATGCATTTTTAACTTTCTGGAAAAGAACAAACACTTGAAATTCTGACAAGTGTTTAAAATACCACCACATATATAGTTAGAAGTTTAACATTTTCTTCCACTCATTTTAGACACTGCAGAGAGTCATCACATCAAGTACAGGAACTAAGCAACCACACAGGGCAACTGAAAAAAAAAAAGGACTGTCTTTATTTCAAGTTTTCAGATACCTTTTCCCCAGAACTGGAGAAGGAAACAGAAGTTTCCTCATCTTGTGTTAGACTACAAAGGAACAAAATGCTGATGATGGCAGCAAAAGTAGGTAGTTTGAGACCACCGACCTGTGTACTTCTTAAGCCTTTAAAAATCTGACAAGCATGAAAACTAAAGCCTGCTAGTATCTCTCCTTTCCCTCTTAATAGTTGTAAGGGAACAGCGGTCCCCAATTCTTACAGTAAAAGAAAAACCATACCAGTTTTTGTCATTTTTCTATTTCGAATGAATTCGTGATGAGAAATACATTTTGCCATGACTGATTCAGGAAATTATAACAGTTGCCTCATCTACCTGCTAAACTGGTCTTCCTTCCTCAAAATGTGGTCTTGCAGGGTGGCATCAGCCATCTGGCATCGGAGAGTGTGAATCTGACAAAGAAACTTCTCGGATATGTAAAAGAGTTAGGACAGACAACCCCGTCAGGGTATGTGCATGATGGAAATTACTTCCATTTGCAACGGTGAGCACAGAAGAGAAGATGGAATAGCCAAACTGTGCCTCCGTTAGCTACCTGCTTTGCTCCTGAGTGTGTCTGACATATGTGTATCTAAGCAGGATGCAAGGACTTGAAGAGTTAAACTGGAAGACTGTCAAGCACCATGCTCAAGACACAGAGAATGCATGCGTGCCCAAATAAACACGCCGGGTTTATACAACCAGCTCTTTTCCTTCATAAGCAAGAATTGAAGCACGCACACACACACACACACACACACACCTACACATACACACACACACACACATGCATGTACACAT
Source organism: Dicrostonyx torquatus (assembly GCA_028555095.1). Lineage (NCBI taxonomy): Eukaryota > Metazoa > Chordata > Mammalia > Rodentia > Cricetidae > Dicrostonyx > Dicrostonyx torquatus. Next base: position 706,060 of record JAQHUG010000182.1, read on the forward strand.
GAACACACACACACAAACAAACCAAGCTGTCTTTTTCATGAATTTTGGGAAATTGCATAGTTTTGGGAGAAAAAAAAATCCTTGGCTTGATTTTCACATTAAAAAAAAATAGAGATGGAAAGAATAAGATTATGCCCATAAAAGCCAATTGTTTCCAAACCACACTGTATTGTTTGGCCCAAATAATTCACCCTCCTATATGGAAGAAGGGAACTGTAACAGACTGGAAGCACAATAGCCAATCAAAATAAAATTTCTGTTCTAAACTACCTTTCTAGTGTGTGAGGACCAGTTGAGTTGTAGCCTTATCCGTACCCACACTTCCCCACTGGTGGGACAAAGGCAAGCTACAGAGAAGTTGGCAAAACATTTGGAATGAAAGCACTTAAATTAATATCTTGGTTTCCACCTTAAATCATCACTCTTTAAGGACCTGTTTTATTGACTCACAAACCTTGTGGAATCTGGGAGGTTTTTAAGACAGACCTGAAGTTCTCAGTCACAGAAAGGAGCTAGACTTTCCATCTTCTTTGTGGAAGAAAAACCGTATAAATAATAGGCTTTGAATTTACAGATCTCCACACAGGTAGGTGGAGGAGTCAAGCTAACTATGAATATCACCACCATTAACGTAAAAAAGAGAGGTCTTTTGTTCATCTTTATGGATTGTCACAGCAGAAGAGGCAAAATTAAAAACAAAACATTTTTAATTGTGTCCCATGATTAGCATTTAAAAGAGAACACTATTTTTAAACATTTACGGACAAGCAGGATAATACAGTGGGTATAGGTGGGTGCCACCTAGCCTAAGGACCTGAATTCCATTCCCAGAAACGACATGGTGGAAGGAGAGAACCAATGAACCAATTATCAATTATCTACAAGTTGTTCTCTGACTTTCACATGTGCACCATGGCACAAGTACAAACACACACACACACACACACACACACACACACAGAGAGAGAGAGATAGAGAGAGAGAAAGAGGAGGGAGGGGGAGAGAGAGGGGCGGGTGGAATTTTGTGGTATTCTGTAATAGGTAGCAAATCGGCCTTTTGATTTTTAAGCTGGGAAAACATAATTGCATTACGTATGTGCTAGAATAAGTACAAACAGGGACTGAAAACACAGCAGTGGTCATGTTGAGAAATCATACATATGCTGCTTACATGGACTTTCCTGTCACTGGTTTATATGTGGATCACTTAAAAGTCAAGAGCCCAGGAATTATTACCCAAATTTTTCATTTTGGTATGATTCTATTGTCTTAGTAAATGTGACAGAGTTTAGTTTACCTCAGGAAGGAGGGCCACCTGCAGACGCAATGTTAAAGAGACCAACACTTGCCTTCTTGCCCCTTTGTCCTTGCTCCTCACAGCTTGGCTATTTTGTTTAGTTTTCCATACAGTGTATTTTAAAACCCGTTTGTGAAACTACAAAACCAGCGACAATAACATCAGTGGCAACAGCAACAAAAGAGCAAAAGGCAGCTGATTAGGAAGAAAACACAGACGAAGAAAAAAATAGCAATGGGTCGCAGGCAGGGTTGTCAAGGAGAGGGAGGCAGAAGGCACTCAGTTTCAAATCAAGGATTAAACGGTCTATATAACTAAAAGAACAATATTAATAAGATTTTTTAGAGTGTAAAATAAAAGCCTGCTACTATAAATATTTTATTATAAAAAAGGTTATCATAATGTAAAGCAGTTTTTCTAACAAAAAGCTTTGAGTGGATATAGGAATCTAAAGCATAGCTGTAGAATTTTGTACCCTGACTGTGAGGAGGAACGAAGGCACGTTATGAAGTGCCGCCTATAATAGCAATCTCTGGATGTGCCATCATCCTGCAACACAAACGTTTTGAGATGTTTTGACTATCAGCAAGTAAAGAGGCAGAACTAGGCTTGGTGACATCATTTCCACTGGAACAGAAGTTGTCTTGACTAGAAATTGTCATAGAAATTTGTCGTTTATACTTAGAAATATAAATAACTTGTCTGGCAAGAGTAAGCATACTTTTTCCAAGATGACATCAATATACTGAGTTGGTTTACTTATTTATGTGTGCGTTTTGAGGTACTATTTGCCATGCTCATAAAATTTTCTTTTAGGTTATAATATTGAATGTCATCAATCCTTAATGTACTTTGTTCTTGCTCATGTTTAGATTCCATGTTCTACTATATCATTATATTTCACTCTATTCTTTATTTTGATCAAACCATATCTCCCAAAGTACTACTCAAATACATAATATTGAATAAATAAATCATCATGGACCTTGCTTCTCTTAAATATCAACTTAATGAATTAGGTAGGTTAGTGTATTCTGGAATGAGTAGACTTAGGCTTTTCTAGAAAAATGTCCACTTTCCCAGACCTCTGGAAAGTCTAGTCAGGCTGATCCCCTCTATCGTAAGGCTCCCCAAGTCAAAACTACATGCACAGTCTCGATTAAAGTTCAATCAAATTTGCAGGCATTGCATCATGTGTAGGCCACTTATTATTGATAAGTGGGTGAAAAATGGTTTTAAAAAATGCTGTTGGAGATGTCTTCAAGACAAGGAGAATGAAGCCTATGCATGTCTGATAGGTTTGCTGTGGAATACCGATCTCAGCTTCAGCTCAGCCACCCGACAGCTGTCTGACACTGGCACATGGCTGCGCTCTGATGGCTTTTTAATGTGTGATCCTAGGTAGGCAAAACTACAGACCCGAGCCATTCTATCACGCGCTAATGTAGGGGATGCTGTGAAGGGATTGTGAGAAGCAATGAAAGTCTCTAATCAGCTGACTTTAAATTAATCAGCAGAGATTATTTTATGGTCAGCCAGATGAGCTCTCTGAGGATGTAGAAGTTCTGTGAGTTTAGAGAGATTCTTCTAGCCACTTCTGACTGTTGCTGACCTTTAACCGTTGATGTCTATTGGGTTCTTGCTTGCTGTCTATCTTCCCTTTCTGACTACCTATCCTGTGGTCTCCAGATGTGTTTAGTGAGCCCGAACAGCTGTGTAAATCAATCCCCGTTGATGTTATTGATCTGTCAGCCCATCTCTCCATCCATCTACATCAGTTAGGGTTCATATTGCTGTGATAAAATTCAATGACCCAGTAACCACTGGGGGAAAAGGGCTTACTTCATCTTCTAACTCTCAGGACACACTCCATCACTGAGGCACTCAGGACAGGAACCTTGAGACAGGAACTGGAGCCGACATCGAAGAACACTACATACTGGCTTGTTCCTCATCGTGTGCTCAGTTTGCACTTCTTGTACAGTTTAGGACCAGTTACCCAAGGTTAGCACTGCCCACAGTGAACTGGGCTCTCCCTTGCTAATCACCAATCAAGAAAATACCTCCCAGGCTTGCCTACAGAACAAAACTGGTGGGTCTTTCTCAGTTGAGGCTCCTTCTTCATAAATGACTTTAGCCAGCACACCATCTCTAACATTCCTCTGTTCATCCATTCATTCCCTCATTTACCTAATCTCTTACCAAGACTTTTCTACTGGGCCCTAGTTATTATTGCTGCTAATTTTGTCTCATTTCTTTTCTTTGTAAAAAATAGAGTAGGAAGTCGTTTATGTGTGACCTCCTTTACCTTTCCATCCTCAGTGTGTGTGACTTGGACTCAAGGACCAACACTCCTGCATGGAGGGAAGTTTTGGAGGAAGTGGCTCCGATGGTTTATTTTCCTTACAGTCAGGCATACAGGACAACAAAACACACTGGGAATAGGTGACGTCTTTACCTTTGGTAACTCCTCCCAAGGGTTAAAATCTACAAGCTAAATTTTTTGTAGAGATAAACTTCAATCACAAAGCCAACAAAATTTAATTGAAAAGCAAACAGCACAGATTTTCCTTACAGAATTAGCTGATGGACAATTTCAGTTTATAGGGCACACTTTAATACAAACAACTTTGCATAACGCATGCTCTTGCGGCTTAGTCCATTCAAATGGTGAAACTACACTGAGTCTAATGTTAGTATTTATGTGTTTAAAATACTGTGAAGAAAAACACCCCAAAAGGGATTTGTACATACAGACGATGTCAGAAGCATAATTAACTAATACCTTCAGTTTGGCAAACAGCTAAAATTTTCATTATAGACAAGCACACTATATGCCATGTTGAAGAAAAGAAGACTGAAAAATACTTATTTTTAATCAGTCAAACTTTCTAAAAGAATTACTATTTTCTTATGTATTCTAATTTTTCAATTTTGTTCTTTTAGTTTGCTTCTTTTTGCTAGGAGGATAAAAGAAGTATTTAAATGTAACAAAATTAAAATAAGATAGACTTTATATTGATTTTATAACATTTTGACCAATAAGAAATCATAAGTATCTCTACTCCCTGTAGAGATCTTAAGTTTAGGGACATGATAATCCTTATCTTTTCCACCCTATGGGATGTCCCAAGTGAAAGACAGCAGGATGGATGGGTGGGTGGATGGATGGATGGATGGATGATAGATAGATGGATAGATGGATAGATGGATAGATAGATAAATAGATAGATAGATAGATAGATAGATAGATAGATAGATAGATGCTTAACCTAACAGTAAACTTCTAAGAGGTCAGGTGGCTCCACTTTTACTATTCACCCCTTATCTCAGACTGCTCCCACATTTACACACATTACAAGCACTGGTATAAAAATGGCTCCTTTTAACAA
>JAQHUG010000182.1:714668-754858 GCA_028555095.1 Dicrostonyx torquatus
AAAAAATGGCTCCTTTTTAGCAGGCTCGGGTGCTGAGAGATGGTAAAAGAACTGCATCATGACTTCAAAGCACAAGGCAAGCAGATGAGGTCATTAGGAAGAAAGAAGCACATGTTCCCTCTCTAACCCTGTTCATCCAACTAATATCTATCTCGGGGACTTTAACTGACAAAACCCAGAACCGTTACCTCTGGATGGGAGGGATCCATTTTCAACTGCCAGGGCACGAAAAGTGTTTAGACTTCTTTTCCATGGCTTGCAATCACTAGCCTTTTCACAGGGGTCTGTCCACCCCATCTGAATCCCTGGACACACAGTCTGCAGTGCTCCACAGGTCAGTGAACTGGCCTGTAGAACTCTCTCAGCTGAGCGTGCACAGCAGGGTTGAAGCTCTGGTCACATGTGGGTCACACGGGCTGCTCTGCCCACACTGAGCTGTTCATGCCAACACTGCATTGCTTTCGTGGCCAGCACTCTCTGTTGCTGTGTGTTTTAGGTCTTCACATATTTGAACAGTTTTCTCCTGTTATTTGCCTGCTTTGAGATAGTATAAAAATGGGCTGTTCTTCAGAAGACTGACATCACTCACTAATACATTTTGGTTCTTATAATTTCTGTGGCAGGTTTTGGCACATATTCAGATATTCTAACTTTTCTATGTGGTTTTGGTCATTTTCCAAGCTATCAGAAAAAAAAAAAAACTTTTACATAGTTTGCTTGAAGTTGGATCTCATCTGTACCTGGTTTGTTTTATGCTCTTTTAACTTAGGTTTTTTTCAGAGTTTTTTTAATTTAATTCTTTTTTTAAATTATTTATTTATTTTACATCCTGGCTACAGTTTCCCCTCCCTCCTCTCCTCCAAGCCCCTCCCATAACTTCCCTCTTTTCTCATCCCCCAATCCACTCCTCCATTTCTGTTTAGGAAAGGGCAGGTCTCCATTGGATACCAACAAAACACGGTATATGAAGCTGAGGTAAGACTAAGCACCTTCCCATGTATTAAGGCTGGTAAAGACGATCCAGTATGAGGAAAAGGGTTCCAAGAGCTAGTGAGAGAGTCATGGATAGTCCCTGCTCCCACTGTTAGAAGTCCTACAAGAAGATTAAGCTGCACAACTGTCACATATATGTAGATTAATTCTTAATAAGATTATCTATTTTCCAAAGAAATATTTCTCAATTCAGTAACATATTTTTACTTGAATGGTTCCTCTTAATTTTATCATTCTCACTTCAGAGTTTCAGTATTTAGCCTTTGAAAAATACCTTTGGCAGGGCTGGAGAGACGACTAAGCACAGAAGACGCCCTACTACTGCTCTTCCAGAGGCTGCGGCACCCGCATGGTGGCCTTCAGCTGCCTGTAGCTGCAGTTGCAGGGCACTGAGGTTCTTTTCTGGCCACCGTGGATACCAGGCCAGCATGTGGTGCGCAGACACACGCGCAGACAAAACACCCATCATATCAAAAAATAAACCTAGACTTAAATTTTTAAACCATATATTTGATTTAAGTGAAGCATCAATCTACTTTTATCATATTAAAATTTAACATGCTATGCATGTGCCTCTAAATATTTCTTTAGCTGCATATGCGTTTCCAATAAAAGAAAAATAATGGAAAGGAATGGTATTTTAATGGGTAAGTTACCTGGAGAATTTTTATTTAACTTTTTGTAATTTTTAAGCTTTATTACATTCTATTCAGCTTTTGCATCTAGGCTTAAAAATATTTTACTTTAATATAGCTGATAATTCCTTATTTTGCATTTTGTGAGATATTTAATATTTAATAAAATGCAGATTTTCATGTTAAGGATATAAATGTTAATAATACAAATTTATTAACAATGCAAAATACATGGAAAATAAATTTTTATTTTTAAATGTTAATCTAAGAGTAAATTTTATATTCAGAAAAAATAATTATTCATATTCAAATATCAGAATAAGATTTAAATGAGAATTTTAATTATTTGTGAACTGAAAGGTGAGAGTTTTCTAAAAATAGAAGTAGCTAGCAAACTTCTAATCAAGTATACAAAATTATCTCACTAATTTCAAAACTCAAATTACAGTTTAATTTTTTTGTTTTTACTGTTTTACTTACCATCTGTTAAATCAATAAATGGTAAAGTTTAATTTTGTTATTATATATTTATTTTAAGATCAACTTTTCTTGACATTTGTGCCTTTTCCATCTGCCAATATGGCCTTGAAACTTCATTTTTATGTGATATATATGCATATATAACTTCTCTTTATTTTTCAAAATACACATATAAAATCATCTATGTGATTAATTATACATAATAATGAACAAAACTAAAAGGCAAAAGAAAAGAAATAAATGTAGAATGCCTAAAATCATTGTGTATTACGAGGTAAACTCTTTATTGCAGATCCTAAAACTAGATAAATGAATTCCTCTTTCTGCAAATAAGAATGAATTTAATTTAGTGTTTGAATAATAGAATGAAGATATAGTCTGTGTATTTCAAAATATTCACAGTACATATGCTGTTTACGTTTTATTTAGCATTGGTAATATATAAAACTTGATCAAAATTGTCATGTAGGAAGAAAATTCTTTTGCTTTCTGGAAGTGTATTTTGCCGTATCACTTTGCTTTTTTATATCATATTGTTTTCAAACTTATTTTAATGTGTTAAGACAATGGAAAAATTCAAAAATATTTAATTTGTGATAATCTTAAACATTTTCCGCTTTATTTAATTAAATAACCACTGTATTTGCTATATTTCTGACATTTTTCTATAAAAATAAGCAAGCTAACCACTTGTGGTTTTCTGTAATGGTCTCTGTCTCCCACAAAAGTCTTCTTTGATGAGGGGTGAGAGCTGCACTTATCTACAGTATGATAATATGTATTGAATACACAATTTGAGATTATATTGCTTTGGGGGAAGTGGTGGTAGTGGGGCTTCCTCTAGATCCTATAGCCTAACTAGCACTGGATTTATCTAGGTTAGGCAAGAATTCTGTCCTGGGGAGAGGTAGGGAGGGGAGCAGAGAAAAATGTAGAGAATAAAATAATAACAATAATAAATAATTCCGTTCTGCTGAGTGCACCTAAAGTCTAAGTAGACAGCTGTTGCTTATCACCAGGATATGAGTGCCACTACTGCCCTTTTGGGGTATGTCTTGCTATGCTGGTCATTGTTTTGGTTTATCAGAGCTGCGGAGGACTACTGATTGCTTTTCTTCTTCGGCAGCTTTCACGTCTTCCATCATGAAAGCTAGTCCTCAGGAAGGTGACTTGCGAAAGTCAGACCCAGATGGTATCTGGAGTGCATAGTGTCTTCAGTAACAAGGCAGAGATAACTATGGGGTACCAATATCAAATTTATGTACCTACACACAACCGTGCCTTGAAGACTCAGGGAACATCAAACATCATGGAAAAGGGGGGAGGGTGAGTAATTGTAAGAGCCAGAGACCCAGGTTGCAAGATTGCAACCTCTATATAGCACAGGGAAGCTGTACTCATAAAATCTCAACAATAAGGTTGTCTAAACAATGACAGCATCAGTTGACATGCCAATGTGAGTAAGAGAAATCACATAGGTCTATACCTTTATATGAAGAGTGGCAATTAATGACTATGGAGAGAGAAGGAGAATCAGTCTTCTCCAGGGATGACTCCCTTAATCGGTTATCCAATACCAAGTAATTAGCCTTCAAAATGTGTACACAGAAAGCAACACTAAGTAGACACTAGCAGAATGCTAGTCAGGGGCCCTTCCTAGCCAAGTAATTCACATTGATGGTTGATTTAAATATTGGATTCATATGTTATTTGCATATCTTTCCAAATATTACAAAGTAGTGGTATCTGTGTGTGATTCTACCCTGACTTACTATGCACTTACTAAGCAGCTGTGAAAATCTGAAGACTAGTTCCTTTCTTGACAATCCCTAAAAGCACCAGTTGTCTTCTATACTTCAGACTGAAGAGAAGGTATCAATTACTAGCAAATAAGAGTCCTTGAGCTTCCCAATGACAGTGATTACATAGGAAGCCTACTGCGCATTCTTTCCACCTTACTTTGAAAGGATCAATTTGCTTCCCTTTCTTTATTTACCTTTCATCAAAATGCTAATAAATAATTCCCTTTCAGTTAAATTCCCACAGTTTCATTGAACTGTGTAACTCTAAATTTTGTTTCTGAAGCCTAGCACCCAAAATATGGCAATCCAAGTTACATAATTATGCTAGTAAGCCAGGTATTCTGCTCTCCCATGAAACATGGCTTCTGCAAAGAAGAATCCATTCTATCAGATTTGTCATGAAGAGCTTTGCCCTAGAAACAAAAGATCCCTGTCTTCACTGTCTTTTTTTCTGATTGGCTAAATTTGTTTTTAACTTAGTATACTAACATGATTTATTTATGTAAAATATGTCATCAATTGGGAATCAAGACTTTGTAGATGAGAAATGAACACGGGTAGATATATAACATGTATCAAGAAGTTTAGTCTTTAGTAAGGCACTCAATAAACTTTGTCTCCAGAATTCCAAAGTCATTTTTGAAAGTATGGCAGTTTGTAGAGATTTTAATCATTTATCTTTATGGTAGCTTTTTCTTAACCAAATTATGAGTATTTTTCAAATTAATATAAGAGAATATACCATACTTGCATTAATGATATTATTAATATCTATTGTGTCATACCCTCCTATAAATTATGTAAGCTAATTTGTGCCTCTAAAAACTCTGTGAGGTAGGCACTATTATTATTAACTTTTAAAAAACTACAAAACAGAGACGAAGAGGATTGAGCAAGTGAGTTAAAGCTGGGAGGCGTGGTAAACTGCGCACCTCAGCCTCTCCCGCTTGTCAGGAGTACCATGGAACAAGGTGGTACCCAATGATGTCAAGTTGGATGGCTTGATTTCAAAATCATTCTTGATTCCTTGGTAGAACTTTGCATACACTAATGACACTTCAGTGTGTTGGTGATACCTAATAAATAAATGGGAGTAATAATCATATCTCATATAATAACTGAAGGATTAGAAGATAGAGCTCTTTTATACTTGGTTTATTACCTAGAGAAAGTAAGCATTTCAAACTATTTCTATACAGCATTTCTTTGCTGTGGAGGACATGATCATTTTGTTCTTATTTTACTATTTACAATGAGACATAGCAGTAATCCATGAATGAGAATCAAAAGATTCTATTCATGTCGCCAGTTAGTTATTCAATGAAAATGGTTAAGCTTGTCTCAACTTCTATCTTATAGTCCCAGAATTTTCTGACAGCAATCACTTATTACATTTATTACTTATTTATTATGATAAATTATTAGAAGACATGATAAACAATTAGAATTACATAGAATAATTATAAATAGAAACTTTGTGAGGGTTTAAATTATCTCACTTGTATATTTCTATCCATCTGTCCCATGATCAAATGACCTCTCTCATGTAGAGTTGCTGAGGCATTGAGAAAAGTAAATCTGATAGGGACATCATTGTAGATTATTCCTATAAGGGTGCACCTCATCACACAGCACGTTACACATGCATCTTTTACATACTTATCTTTAAACTGTTTATTTGGCACATCAACAGGCAGCTGGTGGAACAAATAGGAAATCGTGGGAAGCACATTCATTTTTAAAGTGTTAATGTGCCCACTCCAAGAGACAGTAATGTGCTCCCATCCGTTAAGATCCCCTTGAATGTTTTGGATTGGAGGACCATAATTTAAATGAAATGCATTATCCAACCTGGAAGGTATTCTACATCCTAAATATTTAATTGATTTCTCCATCAGGGGAAGATGAGCCACACAATAGGCAGATCCTATCTTTACGTGTCCGATTAATAGTGTCTCTAATTTAGGGTAATTTAGGAGTTTACAACTTATAAAATGGCTCTGCCTTCCACATTCCTCCCAAAGTACCAAGAGGATTGTGCCTGGATTAATTGCAAACAGCAGACAACCCTCTGCGTATAATGAAAACTCAAGAGTCAGCATCATCAGCCATGCGCCTATAATTTGGGATCTCATCTAAATATTTTTCACTAGGGGCTTCACTTCCAATGGAAACTCAAGGAGCGGAGAAGGAAAGTTGTAATTGTTGCATCTTCCAATTTAAAAAAGTTTAACAAGTCGAGTTCATTCCTGCTGAGTTTTACTTAGTTGGGTCTTAGCTAACTGAGTGAGGAAGATAAATCAAGCTACTTGCAGATTTTCCTAATGGTGCAAAGTTTGGCACCCTGAGGACTGGGGAACCATCTATTCCTGCACTTGTAAAGAAGAGAAGTGGAACAAGGCCGTCGGTGGCTGTGACTCCGTAAGAGTGATTTATTACATTCTGCTCTACTCGGTCATTTCCAGATAAGCACATAAGTGCTAGAAGTTTTCTGTTGAAGAAAGGATAAGGATATTCTCACAAGTACTGGTGCCATAGAAATCAGTTTTATTTGCTGACATGGTAACATATGAGTTTATAAATGTGAAAATAACATTGAGCTGTATCTACATGTGTCTACTTTTGATTTTGTGAAGTCTTGTCTAATTTCACCTGTTTGTAGAGGAAAAGAAATGGGTGCCCTGCTGCTGAGCTTCACTTTGGGATTTGAAAAAAGAAAATAAATAAATAACAAACAAGCAAGAAATAAATAAATAAAATCACTAGCATATCAGGTATATAATGTTTAGTATGGAATGTATCTTTCCCGTCGTACTTTCTCTCTGTCTTCTTGAAGAACTACTTTGTAGACAGCTTAATTTTTGTTCAAATATAAATTAGAATCAATTTTCTGGGGAGAAATAATCGGTAGAGCTCCTGTTCTCCACAACAAAGAAATTACATTTGTAGACATATTCTAGAAATTTAAATCCCCCAGTACTCCTTTGAGAAAGTCCAAGGAGATTTGAAGACTGACAGTTTTGTACTTTGCTATTCCCAGGGGCTCATGCGTGATCATCTTTACTGAGATTTATTCCCATCCCTGCTGAATTAATATGCATTTTAGTTAACTAATCTTGAAACAACAGGAATAAAGTTTATACAGGTCTTTTATACCTCAGAGAACAAAACAAATACTACAAATCTTTAGAGAGAAAGGATATACAAAAGGGCTTGAGGTGAAGATTTCAAAGCAAATACTCTTTAAACGATGTGCAAATTACCTCGGCGCTTGAGCATGATTTATGAAAGGGGATTAGCTCACTGGAATAAGAACCAAGTTTAAACTGATGGGTTTCAAAGTCAAAGATGAGAAGTAGTTACAAGACAAGGAAGGAGGAAAGCAACAATAATTTAGGGAAGTGATTTGGTTTAATTTTTCCCCTCAATGGATTTGCCTTAGATTGTCACAAATTACTATTGCTAACTGCAGTATAAACAGTGAATTTATGCTTTAATTTTCTATAAAGGTTGACTTCAATAAATGAGTAATTATTTGCTTATAATATTAAAAATATAACGAGAAACTGTTAAGCAATGAAAACTATTGTGGCTGGAGAGTTCAATTTGTGTATGGTTTGGGGAGAGAATATTTTCTACCCAATTCACAAAGTTACCTACACACCAGCAGAACACAGATATGCCAGAATTCCACCATGTTCCCCCAGTGGCAGATTAAGAGCTTCTTGAAAAACATGAAAATGATGACTTTGATAGCATCACAAGAATTCATGGGTGTGTTTGTTCAACTAAGGGAACAAAGCAGATTAGAGAGGTACAAAAATAAATCTTCTTTTGCAACCCAGAACTCATTGTTCAGAGTGAGTTTTGAGATAAACAAGAACAAAATACAAGACAGCACAAAAGATGATGGTGTTGATAATGAAGCTTGTCTTGAATATGAGGTTGGAGCTAAACACACCTGCGAATGGATGTTCTAGTGGAACGTGTTAGGGCTGGACATGAGCACTACTCTACAGAGACATGAGGTGTCACCAGGTGAAAGGCCTATCTTAAAGTGATTCCCAAAGTAAATTGAAGAAATTTCCAGAAATCCTCTGGTGGAGAACTTTAAAGATGTCCTGACTATGTGTTTTTAATTCAAGGAGAGCTAGAAGAATAAATGGCTGATAGCACAGCTGGATTGAACATCTTTCTCTGAGAAAGGGCTATTTTCAGAAATCTTGATCCCCAGTGACCTGGATAGACAGCAAATGAACCCTTCAGATAAATAATTTAAATAATAATTTTATTGACTTTACAATAAAAAAGATTATTACATGAGTTCATTTCTTAAAATAACTTAATGACCTACCATTATGGAAGGTAAAGAAATGTCTAATGTTTCCACTCTTGTGTGATTAATATCTAATGCTTCTTGACTAACTTTCTGGATTTTGCCCAGTGAAAATGGTCCTCAGCCAAATCTTTCCATGGAAATTGGCTATGTTCAATTTAAAAGTAAGGCACAGGGTAGCAACAACAAATTCAGGCACTTACTAGAAAAAAACAGTGTTAAATACTCCTGTGTAAACTGTCCTGAATTACGGAGCTAAAGAAGTAAAGAAATCCAGACAGTACAGCCTGTCTTCTTACTGTGCAATGCCATTTTAAGGGACTTAATGTTTACGGACAACATTGTAGTGAAATTCATTAAGACTACATTTGTATTTGTCTAGTTTGGTCTTTAATTTTTAGATTTACACACATGAGGCTGCAGTGATATTTCATTTGTATTTTAATAAATAAAGATTGCCTGAAGTTCAGAGAGTAAAACAACCACGCTGGTCAGCCTTACAGAAAAAGCAGTGGTGACACACACCTTTAATCCCAGTAGCCACACTAGTTTGCCATAGAAATTGGGAGGTAGTGGTGCATGTCTTTAATTCCAGCACTAGAGAGGAATATAAGACAGGAGGGGGCAGCTCTCACACACAGTCTCATTCTGAGATTCCTGGAGGCAGGATCGCCATTTAAAACTGAGGTAAATGTGAGAGCCAGTGGCTGACTGTTTTGCTTTTCTGACCTTCAGGTTGGCTTTATTTATTAAAATACAAGTGAAACAGCACTGTGAGGGGTGATGTTTTATCTCTGAAATAAGCACCATCAGTTTTCCCTGGAGATGAAGTCATACGCTACTAGAAGGCTTAAACAGGCCTCATTCTAAGTTTGCTCACTCTGTTTATGGGAACTCAAATGTGAGTCTATTTTTGTTTTCCTTGCACCTTTTCCAAACAACTTAACTTAAGTATAGCTTGTTGAGCCATGGTTGTTTTGGCAGGCATCACTGAAATGCTAATGAGCTAGCTCTAGGTAGTAATACAGCAGCTGAGCTGTGAGTCATCCAGATTAAGATATCTAACCTGAAAGGTTGATGGGAAGTGAATTACAGTACTCAAGAACAACACAAAAATTAAGTAACCTATAGAATCAAATATCATTATTCTTGCCCTTGGAGAAGTGGATTAACTTCCAGACGATGCGTGTGGAAACCAACATTCTCTGAACAGGATTTGTGTGGAAGAAGGATAAACAGCATTTCAGATCCATTCTGCAGGTGGAATTAGTGGAATTCCCGGAAAGCAGTGGAATGTCTTATGGACTTGCTGATATGAACAGTTTATTATTTGTTTATTTTGATGGATTTAGTTTAATTTTAGAATCACTCTTGTGTGTGTTGCTGTTGTCCTTTGTCCTGCCATTTCAATGTTCAGGAGATAGTGATGGCTTTAGTGCAGGCGCATGTGCACAGGAAGAGTAACTCTTGACTCTGGAGAAATTTATGTGAGATCACAAATTAGAAGGGAGTGATGAAATGAAATGAATATTTACCATCTCAAACCATGCGTTGTCAGGAAATGGCCAACTCAACAGCCCTGGGCAGGCTAGATTAGACAGGGCTCCAAAGTGCTCTGACTCTGGCCTATTGCAAACTGATTTAGGGAGTTAGTTTTGTGTAATGTCGTAAAGTATTTATCAAACTTTATTATATCTACATACCTATTAAAATGCAATCTCCTGGAGCTGGTAATTACCGAGTTTGTGGCTTTACCAGTAGAATAGAGTTCAGTTCATGGCACCCAGTTCAGGTGATTCACGACTACCTGAAAATTCATTTCCAGGGAGTCTGATGTCCTGACTGGCTTTCTAGGGTACCCACAGACATATGCAACACACATAAACAAACCATAAAATAATGGTTTGTAAAGAAATGCCATCTCTGCTCAATGAGTTTGCGTTGGGTCTTGGGAATCCAGTCTTTCCTATGAACAAGTTTCCAGCTGATAAGATTGTCATTGGTCCCTTGGCCCCTTTTTGTGTAGCAAGACTATAGACTATATAGATTCTGAAAACCAGTGGTTAGAGACAGACTCTGGTGTACTTTCCATCCTATATTTTTGTAGACACAGAAGAAATAGAATTTTTGGAACTGTCAAGAATCCTTCCAATATGTTTTGGGAAAACCTGCCACCTCAGAAATCTTTGGAGTCTGTCTATGTTCCCACTGCTAGCTTGGGCTTGCAGCATCTGTTACTTGGTCTGCTGCAGTATTTTCTTACCTCTGATCTTTCATTGTTTTCTACGATCTGTCGAAATGGTTACTTTAAAAAACTATACCTGTTCATTTCTTTGGCCTACAATAGAGCTCTTTATTAATATCGCTTTCAGTAGAAAGATGTCAATGCAAGCCCTTGGCCAAATAGTTCATTCTTGCTTGTTAACCAGACTTACAGTTGTTGTTTCCCCAATGTTTACACACTGTTGGCTCAGAAATCTCTAAAATCTGCCCCCATTCTCTGGCTCTCTGATTTCTAGTCTAATATGTATTCGTATTATTTCCCTATTTTTCTCTCTTCTGCATTTGAAAGCTCCCACAGCTTCACAGCAGCAGTAAATCTGAGGGCCCTTTGCTTCCCGTGCTCTGACAACCTTCTTCTGTGTACAACTTCTGTGTACAGGATCACTTTCAAGTGTTTGTTCTCTGAATACAAACATATTTTTTTTTGGGGGAAACGGCTTCCAGAAGGACCCATAGTACTTCACCCTTCAAGGAGTTCCTTGTCCTTCAACCTTTCCCTTTCCTATGTGAACATCAAATTGTTGCTTTCTTTTGGGACTCTCCCCTCATTTGCTCAGTTATTTACTTACTCACTTTGTTTTTAACATGAATATGCCAGTGCTTCAGACTGCTTTCTCAAAAACTAGGATGGAGAGAGGTAAGCTTCAGAAGGTCATCGTGTATTTCCCTTAGGCACTATGATCTAGTGGATCAGGGTGATTCTGGTAAACGATGAATGCCATGGTCAGCTAGGTTATCTCACCCAGGTAGAGTGGTATCTTGGACACAGGGAACATAGTGGGTGTCCGGGTATGTTTGTTTGATAATTGGTCAACAAACCAATTATTTCAAGAATTTCCTTTCTTGAAATAAGACATTTAGAGACTTTCATGTAACTCCTTATAAGATAATTAAAGTCCATGTATTTGAAGGACATTATTCCCTTATGTCACACCAAATCTTTGAAGGAAACAGAAAAGAATAAACAAAAGTATATGTGTTGTTCCAAGTTAACTGACTAATAGAAGTATGTTAAAAATTAAATCTTTGACAGATTATGCATTTGCTTATTCTGCACTTATTTTATAGCAAAATGTATAGGGAGGCAACTAATACTAAAGACATTTCAAAATATCATATGGAAACAAATCACTGTAGAAGCTTCCTAAAATATATACACAAACATTATGAAAAGATTTTAAATGGAATTATCCTATCATAAGGCAACAATGCTTCTATTAGACACTAGAGGATAAGAAACACAAAACCCAGTGCCAGGAATGGGTTACCTCTTTTGAAGTTGTTGGCAAGAAGGTCCCAAAGACCCTCCAAACAGGTTATTGCCAAACTTGACTGTCAGACCCTATTGCTGAAGATACCACATGCATGAAGAAATCAAGCTGGCACTAAACTGGAAGCTTTAGAACCTCTGGATAGCCTCCATAGCACTGAAAGATGTTGCGGATATTCCCAGAGGAAAAATGGAATCACTAACCTTAATCAGCTGTGAATTCTACAGCAATGACTGGCCTTGCAAGACATGCCTAGTTATGCACAATAGTGGCATGAACATCATGAGAGTAACCAACCACTTTCTTGCTATAGTTAGGGTCCCTTCCATAGGTTGAAACCCAGACCTAGAACCCTTATCAGGATGAAGAAACTGTTTACACAGCTTATGCACCCCAGCGGGAGGATTTACAGTTATTACACTGTTAAATGGACGTGACACTAAATGACGTAAGGTTTCATCATTAGTTCCCATAGATGGGTGTATCTGTCAACCATCATCGGAAAAGCTGCTTTGTGCCATATAGAAAAATTAACACAGGGACTGGTGAAGGTGCCCAGAGTAAAAGACTCTGGGATACTCAACCCTAAACTTAATATCTATATTAAACAACCTCCCTGAGTTCTTAGGGACAATCGTGGAGGAGGAAGAAGAAAGAGTGTAAGAGCTAGAGGTGGTGTTTACTAAAGGAAATAGGTTTTTACTGGACACAAGAGGACAGCTGCACACATGAATTCACAGCAGTGGAGACAGCACACACAAGACCTGTACAAGTTCAAATGTGTTAGACTTAATTCCAGCCTGAGTGGGGAAACAGACATCAAGTCCCACCACTGCTTAAGTGGCCTTTGGCAACTGAGAAACAGTGGGAGAAAGAGAATAAGCTTTCTTTAAAAGTGAGCCCCTGATGGGTTGGCTATCCTCTAGTGAAAATCATAAATTCAAAAATATGTGGGAATGAATCAAAATACACTGTATGAAATTATTCAAGAACTAATAAAAATGAGTTAAATAAATACAATTTTGTTCTTTGCTCTAAATGTAGAAACTGGTAGATTTATACTAGACAAATTCAGAATACTTTACTCAAAAATTCACTCACGGTCATTAGTTATATCAAGTATTTATATAACAACATAAAATTTACAAATACCTCATATATACTTAAAATCTGATTTTACATTACTCTTACATTTAGTGCATATATTTCCATCATATTTAAATTATCCTTTGTGCTATTTAATAATTACATTGAAATATCGATTATATTTAAAGAACAGATCAATTGTAGGATATTTAAAAGAATGTATCACATAGCTGTGTATTTTGGGTTAAGAATGACACTCAAGTATATAAAGTTGAAAAGCCAGTGCATTAACATCTGTCCCAGTTAGCCTTAGTCGTGAATTTGACACAACCTAGAGTCATTTGAGCAGGGAGTCCTAATCAAAACGCTAACCAGATTAGACTGATTTATAGCAAGTCTATTGGCGTCTTTATTGTTAATTGATGAAGATTTAGCCCATGTTGTGTGCTCCATACCCTGGGAAAGTTATCTTCGAATGTATAAGAAAGCTGGCTAAGCATGAGCTGAAGGTGAACTAGCAAAGAGTGTTACTCCATAGTTTCTGCTTCAAGTTCCTGCTTGAGTTCCTGTTCTGACTTCCTTCAATATATAATTCAAATATGTCCTGGAAATATAAGTCAAATGAACCCTTTCTCACCTACAAAACCAAACCAAAACAAAGGTACTTAAACTTTTGACTCTTACACCCTTATTTCTTATATAATTCCACCTAGCTTTTAAAGAGTGTGGTGAGGGTCAGAATTTCTGTAACTCTTGTTTTAGGTTGGATTTCTATAGACAGATGAGAGAATTATTTTCATAAGTTTCAAAAATTATCAAAACTTTAACTTTCCTACATTAAAAACACCAACTTATTTTGGGGACTCAAAAATAATGTTAAAACGTTAAAAATCAGTGCCCATTAAAAGCCTCAAGAATGGGTATGAATACCACAGTCCTTTAAAACACAACAGAATGGTAAAGTGGACATTGTGAGATGGTGGCCTGAGCTCAGACTTAGTATGTGTGTGTCGGGAGGAGTAGACGTAATGTGACGTCAACAGGCTGAGCTGTGGATCCGGTTCTTTAGCTCATTTCCCTGGAAAAGAATTTGAGGGTCACAGACTGGTGGGGGTGCACCTTGAGAAGAAGGCACAGGCAGACAATGAAGAACTGTTTATAGAGGTCTGGTGGAACTATGTCTGTCCATTATGCTAGCTGGAGTAGAAACATTTGAAAAGCAATACAGGAAGTAGATAGAGGAGGAGAAGAAGGAGGAGAAACTGCTCTGACTCTTTGAGCTCAGTTTTGGAAAACACTATGTCTGAAAGAGGGATGCTTTTGTTTCTTTTCCTTCCTGGTTTTCTAAAGGTAACCTTGGACATAATATGTAATAGAGAATGCCTTGAACTTCTGATCCTCTAGCATGTATCTCCTGAGTTCTAAGATTAGAAGTGTGTGCCACCGTGTTATTGCCCACAGCAAAATTTTAGTCTTACATTTTCTTATAGTCATGTCATCTCACATTTTGTCTCCAATTTGAAGCCAATTAATTTTGTGTACAATAGGATACATCTATTTTCATCAAGAGTTAAACAATAGGGATGCTGCCTTTAGTTATTATTCAGGTAATCAAAATATCCATAAACCATTTTTTCTAAGAAAAGAAATAAGCTTGATGGTATAGGTCACTTTTTTAAAAATAAATTTCAAGAGGTTTATCTGTTATTTTCAGATTTATTTCATATTGTCTGATAGAAGTTGTATCTGATTGTCCTTAAAGGATAGGGGATATACTATGAGTAACAAAAAACAAACTTTTTTTTTCCCTAAGAACACACTGAAGATTCAATGTTTACAATGAGTACTTTTCCAAACATATCAGGGAACCCCTTTTAACATCCAACAAAATATCTTAAAAAGAAAATAAAGTCATACCCTTTTAGGCTTTTGAGGAATTATAATACAAGTTTCTGTAGTCTAGAAACAAAGTGAGTGGGAGGATACATGAATCTTGAGTATAGAAAGAGAGTGATCTTTTGTATCTAAAACAGTGTTTTTTCGACACAGAAAGCTGAGAATGTAAAAAAGTTTCAAATATCTTGCTTAGAAATGGCACTTAGAAATTTAGTTGACAATAATAAATGATTACCCTACGCTTAACTTCATAACAAAAGGTTAACATGTACCTATTCTCTGTCATAGTGTAGAAAGGATAAAACTTTCAGAGAAGGTCAAAAAATATTTTTTTGTTTATAATCACAACAGTGTACTAACAGTTATGAAATAATGCTGGAGAGTAGAGAAAAGAGTCCTCTGAATTTGGCCTATTATTGAAAGAAAGTCACCACTTGACCTAATGAAATCAGAAACTGATTAACTGCAGTTCATCTAAGGAGAAATATGGTCACAGTGTTAATGCCAGGGTCAGGAGGAAGATGGGGTGATCTAGTGATGGAACACTCAAAGGCTTACACGGACATGAGAACAGCTCATGCTTCAAGATGCATGGCCGTGGATGCCCAACGGGCAGAGGGTAAGATCAGCCCCTAGATGTTAAAGAAGAGATTCATCAGAGCTTGCTTTGCTCAGCTCATAACTAATTCCTTGTATCTAATGATTCATAGGAAACTAAATGTTTTGAGGAAATTACAATCTATGGGTTCTACAAAAGTTGAGATTGGTGCTAGCTATCATGAAGACACAGAGCAGAATAGCCAAGGTCACATAGATACCTGGCATAGTTCTGAAACTTCATGAATAGCAGTGTTTGGACAAATGCATTCACATGTCTACTTAGCAAGTATGTATTTAATCTTTAATGTTTTCCTTTTCTGAATTGAAACACTAGCCACAATAGCATTTTAATGTAAATGTTTTAAGTCATCTGAAATATGTTCAACAAAGAGCGAGCTCCTTAATCCATGGAAAATGATCAACGAACAGATAGTCTTTAACTAACTGAAATCATCTATTTTTAAAAATAGTTTTCCTCAAGTGGTATTGAATAAAATTGGTGCCAGAAGAAACATTTTTTTTTTTGGTGTCGAGGGGGGAAGAACTAAGGTGAATGACCATAGTACTTTATAATGAGGCTTTATCCTTCCAATTTTTCAATGTAATGCTAACCCACAGTAATCTATGCAAATATTATGAAGTTTTATTTTAGGTAAGATTTTTATTTTTCTTCTTAACTATATTTGATTTATCTCTGAAAGTTTAACATTTTTTTCTTTCTTAGCAGATGGCTTATTCATCTTATTATTTGTAAGCATTGGCAGGGTTATGTGGTTTCATATAAAATTCATAATAAGAAAACCTTTACAATATGTATTTTTATGAGTCTCCAGGACAGGCTTCTCAGTGTGTATCTCAAACAACTGCTAATTACATGTTTATCAGAGAAAATAGTATGAATTTTCAATTTGGGTTAATAACAAATATATTACAAGGTTTCTTAATTATATACTTACTAGAAAGGCCATAAGAGTCATAAGGATAAAAAGTACTGGTTTGGGGGAAGAGTCAGAAAACAATGGGTTATCAAGGTTGTTTTCAAAAGGTTTTAATATTAATCATAAAGAAAATTAGATCTTTCTTTAAAAGTATTCATATTGCAGTTTAAACTTGTGAATATTCTTTTACTGAATTATAGAAATGCCTAATATCTAACTTTTCAGTTTTTAGTTGAGAAACATTAAAATACAAACAGAAAAGATGAAAAAGACAGTATCTAATAAACTGTGTATTTGCCACCTAGATTTAATAAGTTAGTTGTTGGGACAATACCAGACTTATTCTACCATTATATTCATATCTTGTCTTGCTGAAGACTTGTTTCCTGACATGCTACTAAATCTTCCTTTCCAGGCTTTGTCTTCTCTGTACCATACTCTTCATCCTGGTTTAGTTGTTGGGACAATACCAGACTTATTCTACCATTATATTCATATCTTGTCTTGCTGAAGACTTGTTTCCTGACATGCTGCTAAATCTTCCTTTCCAGGCTTTGTCTTCTCTGTACCATGCTCTTCACCCTGGTTTAGCTGTGCTACACTTTCCTGCAGCTTCTCTGGTGTTCAAGGTTCATGATTTCTAGTTAAAACCATTCTGAAATCCTCCTTGCTTTTTGTAATTTTTGTAGGTCTGAGAGAGTAGGAAGCAAACTGGACTGGATGGTAGTGGTGCGACTGAAAAGTCCCAGTTCTCAGGGCCAGAGGTATGGCTAGTTCAGAATGAACCACTCCTTAAAAATACCACTGTAAATGACTTTAGAAGGTCCAAGGTGATTTGTTCCCTGTACATGATTTCCTAAGGAAAATGGGTCAAGAACTAGGTAACCATTTCACAATGACACCATACTTTTAGCTGATGCAGGTGAGAAATATAATTATTTAGATTATTACAAAATATCACTGCTTTTCTATTAAATTTATTTCACTCGGCCTGATAATGATTACTCCAAAGCACAATAAAGGTTTTCAGATTTTTAATTTTCAGCATTGTATTAATATCTCATTCATCTCTAGTCTGTCTTTATTCCTATAACCTCATTATGCTATTATTAAGGTATATGAAACTGAGAAAACCACATGGAAATACTTTTAGGATTTTGCCCAAACATATTTTTATCTTATTAAAAAAAATCCAAAGAGAAATGCATTTCCTTTTAGTACTTTACCATGTGACTTTTAAAACTTATGTTAATTTTTGAGTTCATACATTTATAAAGTTGAAAGTTTTCTTTATAAAATTTATCTTTCACACTTGTAGATTTTAGAGTTTGGCAATCTTACAGGCATAAGATAGATTACAAAAGAAGGACCACATTTTCTGTCTGTTTGTTTGTCTGTCTGCCTGTCTTTATTTGAAAGCAAAGACAGTGAATGCAAGAATTTTGTGTACATTTTAGTGGTATTTGCTAAGAAACAACATATTCATATTAGATGACTGTGAATATGGGAATAAATCAGAGCTTTGTCTGAAGTACTTGCTGGATGCTGAAGCTTTCCATTAACCAGGACTTCTTAATGACATGCTCTTCTGGGCATTAAGTAATCAAGGGCATCTCTTGGCTCCCTTCTACTGGGTCCTGACGTGCTGCTCCCAAGAATGCCCTGGCTGCCATTTTCACCTGGGGAGGTGCCAGGGGAAGGACCAGCTGCTCATATTTAGACGTTTGCAGCTATGACTCCCATATCCAATTCTGGCTCCTCTCTTGTATTCCTGTACCCTCAGGGAGAAGGATGCAGAGTGTGTGTGCCCTGCTCCAGCCTTCCATCAGATACCACCCTTGGCTCATACCCGTCTTGGTGCCATCTGCTTGGAGACATGGAGGATAATAAAAGAGGCTCCTATTTATTGAGTGCCTGCTGTGAACTAAGTATTTACATCTCCAATTTCAAATTTTCACATGATCCTAGAAGGATGTTATCAGACCCATTTTTATAGTTCTGGAAAGGAACACTTGGAAAAGTTAAAAAAGCTCTCCCAAGTAATGTGATGCCATGATTATATTTGGGCCTTTCCTCTTTTCCATCAGTGGGAGAGACTCTCTCTCTCCTTGGAGAAATCTGTGAGCACTGTGTCTGATTGACTCTTCACTCTCCATAGCAGCCTTCCCTAGAGAGCTGATCTCCTGCTCTCATCCCAGACTGCTGTCCTGAATTTCTCACAGTGATTTGGCCCTCTCGTTGAATTTTCTGGCTCCTTGTCTGTTAGACTCAACTGATATCTTAAAATATCCGATTAGTACTTGATAGTGTTGGCAGGTTGGAATCCTATTTTTTAAAGGAAAGTATATTTTAACTCAGCTTTCTGATTTCACTCATTGGGAGAACATATTTTTCCCATGTTAATCAGAAAAACTGGACAAAGAAATGACCACCTGTTAGCTGCTAATGATGTTCACATGCTTTTTTAAAAAAGTAATTCTGGCTTTTTCTGCTTATAATCTTGGCGACAAAACTCATGGGAACATCAAGGGCACAGGAAGCCAAGGCAGCAAACAGACAATAGAGTTTGTGCTTGGATTACTAATAAGGACGAAATCACTGTCAATGTGACTCCACATAATTATCAAATCTCCAGACAGTGACTTAAAACATAATGTATGATTTAAGAAACCTAAACTTTGGATATTCAAATATAAGACCTAGTTCAGAAAGGTTTCACACATGAAAGCTCCTACTTGAAGTTTTAAAAAAGCCAAATAGAAAACATGCTTCAGTGATTTCAAACCCGTGGTCTAATTTAGTATGTTGCAGATAGGTCAATCACTATGCCATTCAAGTGAAAACAAATACACACATAAGATCAGATATAACTCAGTTTAAACAGTGATTTGCTGTGTTCTACCTTGAAAGAAGTTTTACAACCCTACACAGCCAAGAAGACACGGGCAAAAAATAGTTTTGAAAATTATGATTAGCATTAAAGACTAAATGGACTTTTTATTTTAATGGTAAAATTCATCTAAGAGTGCTGGCATCTTGGTTTAAGTTAGCTGACTTGTATAAATTTCAATTTTACTTTTTAGCAAAGATTCACCCAAGGGCAAGTTTGAAACAGATTAATGTTTATTTGTTCACCTAACTACAGAGTGCAGTTAAAAGAGCAGGTTGTAAAAACAGATTGTTTGAGTTTGACATGTGTCTCTTAACTGTCTTACCATCATTCTAGGTGCCTTGGCTACCACATTTAAAATATAGGGTTAAAAAAGGTAATCATTTCTTAGGATTGATGAATTGGTATAAGATAAGCACTTGGCATAGCATTAGGGGTCCAGTATATACAAAATTGGTGTGAGAGGTCCTTCTGTCTATTTGTTGCTTTTATGGTTAATGAATAAAGAACTGTTTTGAACCTATGGCAAGGACAGAACAGAACTAGGGGCGAGGAAATTAGACTGTATGCTGGGAGAAAGAGGGTGGAGTCAGACAGACACCATGCCGAATCTTTGCTGGTAAGCCACTGCCACATGGTGATACATGGATTAATGGAGATGGGTTAAATTAATATGTAAGAGTTAGCCAATAAGAAGCTAGAGCTAATGGACCAGGTAGTGATTTAAATAATCTGGTTTCTGTGTGATTATTTCGAGTCTAAACCATCCAGGAGGCCGGGACAAACAAGCGGCTCATTGCAACATAAAATAGTGTCTTATATTAGCGCTGTTTTAACTTAAAAGTCATTGTACAATTGAGGAGATTTTGATTTGAATAAATACCTTCCTTCTCCCCTATCTTTTGACAAGAATGACTTTGCTCTCACACTGAATAAATGATTATCTTTCCCAATTGGGGAAAATACAAAAAAGGACTGAAGAGTCTTTCCATAGAATTTCTTTTCTAAGAATCATTCTAAAACTTTTAATATAATTACCATTAAATACAGGATATGTCAGCCTCAGTTTCTCAAACATGCTCTTGCAAATGTTTTCCCCCACTGCTTCAGGGTTTAGAGGCAAGTCAAGTTCTCTTCCACAGCTGTAATTAAATCTCAGATTTCAGATCTGCTAATCACTGCATCACAAACCCTTGTGTGTTTACTACAAAATACGCACGTAATTAACATTAAACATATACTTACAACTGAATTCTAATGCTGTAATCTTACCTTATACCTTATCCCATGGGAAATGAAGGGGGGAAACTCAAGAATTAAAGGAGGACATTATGTAAATGAAGCTAACTCTAAATAAAATCTTTTAAAAGACATTCCTGAGTCTCTACCCATTCCCTGTGTACTCTGTAGGCATAGGCAGCGAGACCCATCTTCAGTTGCTGCATTACACAAATGGCTAGCTCAATCAGCCTTGGGTAGCTGTAGCAAACTACGGTATAGGCCTTCAACAGTGCCTTCCGTTCAAGCTTTTCCTGTAACTTCAAAAACTGTGGATCAGAATAATTGATTCAGCTTTGAAAGACATGGTGCCACACATACATATACTTACCTAATGACATATATATGTCATTATATATATATATGTAAAAGCAAATATAATCATCTATCACACATTTTGTTTACCCATTTTGTATACAAATGTATTCAGAGTTCAGCTTACTGACTTGTTCTTAAGTTTCAAAAGCTAGGTTCTAACTGCATATACCTTTAGACAGAGAAAAATGGCTGAAAGTAGTTAGATAGAAGGTTCATGGAAGGTGCTGTAGTTTTTAAGACTAGGAAATTGGTTTCTCTGGTATGTAATATATCTACATGTGCTCTCAGAAGTCTAAAGCTCAATTTTACTCAGTGACATACATGTAACGTTTTAATAATCTCCTTTTGTTGAAAAAGAAGTAGGATGGCTAAAAAAAATTAGATTTTCCAGACCATCATGTAAATAGCATTAAGTTGTTCTCACTCTAGATTCAATTGTTTGAAAGTAGAACTTCCAAATATATGTAACTTCAATAACCATTCAGATGTCACATTCTCTGTCAATTCTGGGACCTACATTTTACATCTTCCTGGAATTCTGGAAGTGCGGATTGTTACATAGGCATTTGGCTTAGCTGGGCCAACTGTGGTGGTCACTTGTGTCTTTTAATGTATGAAAATCAAATGGTCAGCATGCCAGATGCTTGACTTTTCCCACTCTCAAAATCAATCACCAACCTGAACTCCATGGCTATTACTCAGAGATTCAGAGGTTTGCTGTAAGCAGAGACCATGACCTTGGAACAATTATTTTCTCAAAAGACATTACCAGCAACGATGTGTGCAGAATGCCCAGACTGCCCTCCAGCGCATGAATCCCTAGGTAGGAAATGGTTGTGAACCTTGCAAAGTAGTCTGGCTTTGGCTTAAATCTCATTTTTTTTTTGCATTTATATTTTATAAGCACTGCATTTAGACAGAGGTAAAACGCGCAAGTCAAAGAAAACACTCACTGAAAGACTTCCTGTGCTCTGGTTTCTGTTCTTTTCTATCACCGTGGCAATGACTCAGCAGTTCAGTACTTGAGGATCTCTGGAGATTGAACAACTCCAGGGACTGGCAACTCGGATTCTCTGGCTGGAAATAACAAGCAATACCTTGAATCCTTTTACTAGGAGAAAAGGATTCACCAAACTGTTTCGTGTTTTATCTTGATGCCAAATGTAAGCAGACTTTAGAATAAGTTAATTATTTTGTGATATGGCCTCTATCTAAGCACAATGCTTACACTGACTGATACATCCAAATAGTGCTTACTAAATGCTATGAATTATTCAAAGAACTCCACACACAGCAACTCAGTTACTCCTCTCAGGCATTCAGCCCGACTGCCACATACTGAGGAAACAGACAGAAGGAAAAGAACCCACTTTTCCCAAACCCTGCAGCTAGTAAATAGGATCTGTGTTCAAATTCAGAAAATTTGGACTTATCCTCCATATTTAAAGTTAATAATCCATGTGTTGGCTGTCTTTTTATGGGGACTCTGTTGATGGTGTGGAAAGACTATTTTAATTTGTAGAGTTTGATCTTAAAAGGATATAATGAAAGATTTTGAGTATATTCTCCTATTTTATAAGCCCTCAAAAATATTTTCCAAATAATTTTATAAATATTAGTGAGTTAAAATTAAGTTAGTAAGAAACAGTTTTAAATAATTTAGGCCTTTAAAACACACTCTGGGTGTGTTATTTAAGTCAATTTCCTGAAGTTCTAGGTACCTAACATTCTTGAGCTTTCTAGCTTAGCTGGGAAATAATAAAAACAAGCATAAATTATTTTTATCTGTGGTATTATAACAGTAAGTACAGTCATAAATGCAGAGATATTTACTTTCTAGAATATATATTAGAGACTACATAAATGGAAAATGGAAAAATGCAGTACTTTTGAAGCGCTTGTGTGCTTTTTACAACCTCCAATAAACGAATGCCCATGTTATTCTAGAAAAAGAACACAGCACTTTTGAAGAGAAAAATTAAATGACATTTACCTCACAAATCCTGTTTGCAAGCAAGGTTCCTAGTGTTCTTTATTAAGCTTAAAATAGCTAATATCTCTCAGCTGTAGGATCCATTTAGATGTGTGAATGTTATACGCCTGAACAGTAAGATTTAAATGACTACATTTTAATTAATAAATGTAACAGCCCAAACAAATACATACCAATCTGTCAATTGCATTTTTGATAGCATGGAACCAATCCAATATGATGAAGTCAATATCTGACTGGAGAAGGAACTCATTCCCTGATGCTGTTGTGATCTGAGAGGAAAAATTGACAGGAAAGAGCACCATGTTAGATAGATTTCTTACGTGAAAAAGCCCTTTTCAAGAACAAGTTTATCACATGGACAAGTTTCCTTGTATTCCCGTAATTGTCTTTCTGGGAACTAAGGCCACTACTGTCATTTTGAACTTCGCTCTGTAAACTGTTTTTTTCATGTCATAACAAATACATGATTGTTTTAGTAATAGAAAGATTAACTCCGAGCACGACTAAAGCTGAGTTACTTTCCAGCTTTAGGAGAAAGAAGACAAGAAGTTGAGGGGTGCAGACAATGCGTGCTTGAGATAAAAGCCAACAGAAGTGCTCAGCCGGTGTCAGAATTCACTCTGGGCTGTTGGTTCTTTCCTGTCTGTCTTTTTCAAATCTAATAGTATCTCTATATTTGATTTTCTTTTACGGAGGACTCTAAAACAGATTATTTACCAAAGAGACTAATGCCGACTTTTGCAAAAGGTCATTCAGATGAATAACTTAGAGCCGGTCCTGCCTTCCTACAGTAAAGCTCTATAGGAAAGTCATAAAGGACCAATTTCCTCGCAAAGAGAGTGTATTAGAATACAGTTTCATTTGCATATTAGAACCTTTGGTAGAAAGTATAAATCAACATCGGTCTCCAGCCTCTCAGTGCCGTTAAGTGGCTGGCAATGCTTAGCATCGCCATCATTTCTCATCACAGCCGATCCTTCCCTTCAGACACCAGAGAGGATAGGACCCTATCGAAACACAGAAAGCAATACTCTCGATTCCACACATAAAGGACTTGTTAGGGGGAAATTTGATTAGCATGGAAGTGGACATCTTTTTCCCATGAGGTCACCAATCTGAACTGTGAAGGTTTTCTCTTTGTATTACTGACTTTTTTTTTTTTTTTTTTGGAGCAAGAGGACAGACATTTCTTAACAACTGCCACACATCCAGCCAGGCTACAGAACTTTAGAGGATTGGCATTTCAAGAAAATCCGTCAGGAGCCAGTTACCTCTGCTCAGCCCTGCAAGCTCCAATCGGTGAATGGTGAAAGGTGGCACAGGTTCAGAAAACCGCAAATCACACAGGCTGGCTTCATATTCTATCAGTAAAGTGACAAGGTTTACCCCAAATGGTTTATTCTGCAGGTTCCAATAATTTTTGTGGCATCATTTAAAAACAATTATCTTGGTATTTTTTCAAAGTATAACTAGAATATAGTTTGCAGACAAGTATGGTTATTGCTTCAGTATTTAATACAATAAATGATCTTGCATTGGCTATTTGGTCTAAAGGTTCTGATGTTATTGCATCAGTCACAATGACAAATGACCAGTAGTATAATAAATATTAATATTTATCAGTCTATCTATTGATACATCTAAGCATCATTCAAGTATCATGTATGCATGAATATACATAGTTCAGTATCCTTTGCTGTCATTTATGGATGCTGGGAATTGTAATAAGAACTGTTTGCGTGCAGAGAGGCACTATCTCATGATGAGATATACTCAGACCATTGGTCAGTATATTTTCTACATTTACACTGACTCATTTAAGTTGATATCATCACACAAAGTATGCATAGGATAAATATGTCTTAGTATGTTACAAATGCCTCAAACACTAAATGGCCTGCATTCACTAGATTTACTATCGATGCAATATGGACTCACATAAACTGTCATTTTTTTCCCCGGAAATATCTGATGTTGAGCTTGGGATTTTAAAGAAATCTTTGTCTTCGCCTATGTGAATATATGTATTTCTTATTTTATTTTCAGAAGCCTTTAGAAAGATGTAATATTAGTGAGGACTGCCAAGCACACATTCTTAGGTGCCATGAGTTCCAGTGTCAATTCTGGTTCCTTCTTCAATAAAGAGAGAAGTGGCCAAATTATAAAAAGGGAAAAATTGGAAAGTAATAGGATTAATTACACAACCTAAAATCTGACAGATTACTGGATCCAATTACTCTTTTCCTCTCCCTCTTTTGAAGTAACATGGCATGTAAAATTTGGGGTGGTTCAAAATAGCCATGTGTCCATGAAAAGAAAGCCAGGATGATATTTTTCTAATTATCTGATTGCCATTGCAATGTTCCTTACTTATATGGACTCACAAATATTTACTTTCTAAAGTACTGCCTCAGGAACTAAAATCTAAAAACATAAGGCCACTTGTAAGTAACACAAGAAAACTAGTATTGTCCTCAACTTTCACTTTTATTTTAAATTTAGATATTTTGATTATTAGCATTTTATACATATCACAATTTGTTGTTACACATAAAGAAAAATGAGTTGCCCAAACACAAAGTACATTATAATACTTTATACCAGTATAAATACATTATTAGAATTATAAGAGGAACAATATTTAAAAGGAAAAGAAAAATTTTAATTAGATTTACTGTATCCTGAAGGTTAAAAAAAAGAGTCATCGTAGTTAGGTTTTTGCCCTAGTAAATTCAAACTGTGGCAAGTAAATTTCAGCACTGCCTTTGCCTTTTTGATGCTAGATGCACAGTTCAGAATGGGCCTTTTCCTGCTCACATAGCCAAACACAAGCTGTATTTTAAAAGTTTCTTTGTCTAAATATATTACAGCATTAATCATACATAATCAGTGACTTATAAATTCACTCTGGGAAGCTAGAATAAGGAGATCTGTGCACGCAGCTTCTCTGAATCAGCCAATCAGAGGCATCCTGCTCACATCTTCCTCTCGGTCTTCCTGGTAATCTTTGGAGTTCCTAGGCAGTGTGGAGAAGACTGCTACTGCTCTCTACAGTTTAAATGCATCCACTTCTTAATTGCAGCCAGTAATTGACTTTGTTCTGCTCCACTCCAGACTCAAACAGAAAAGTACTTTTTGAATCTCTGCCGGGTAAAATCCACTTAATTCAGTTTCCCAATCTATCTTTTTTGTTTGTTTGTTAGTCTTGCCCCTTAAGAATTTCTGAATGATCAGTGGGTTTTGAATCATATTTGTACCTTGATCGATTGAATCTTCAGATTTTCAACACAGGTTCTGGTGGCAGTGGAGGACATTGGTGGGGAATGTTAGCTTGCCCTACACGGTGCCAGTTTATAGCAATGTACAATAGTGGGCAGAAGGGAGCTACAGTGAAGCCATGCTGATGGGACCCTTCTTTTTGTGCTATTTGGGAGATGCAGGCTTAAGGTAGTGAAAACAAAACTTCCAGAAAACAAAACATGTTTTTGTGGAAGCTGCCGGCCTCCCTTCTGTTTGGAATCTCACCTAGTCACATATCTAATGAAATCCTGCATCTCTACTAGTCTATATGATTTTTGTTTTGTTTTGTTTTTTTTATTTTTTATTTTTTTGGGCAGGGGGTGTATAGCAAGTCAGCAAAGCGGCTTTGTCAAAGGGCACTAGCATTGTTGACAAAAAATATGTTTAAGTATTTGGAGACATTTACCTCAGTGTTTCTCAGGAAATGTACAGACAGCAGTTATTGGTTACAACTGTAAACCATGAGTGAATCATCAATGATGGAGCCTGAAAGACGCCAGCACTGCCCTGTGAATGCTTTAGACAGTTTCACTCAAAGTGTGGGCCCATCTCGATTCTTGTTAGTGACAAATTTACATCAAAAAAATTCTATAAGCAGTCACTGACCAACTGGAAGAGCAGGCACAATCCTAGGACTTTTCTGAAATTCATCGACAATAGTCTCCCATGGGCACGGGACTTTTGTCTGTATCTTTGGTGCCTCCATAGACAGAGTTGAGTCGGAAAATTCCATGCTCCACTGATAAGAGTTGTGGTGGGACAATTTTTCCATTTTGTTTTGCTTTTCTTGGGACAGGGTTTCTCTGTGTAACAGCCCTAACTGTCCTGGAACTAGCTTTGTAAACCAGCCTGGCCTCAAACTCATGAACATCCGCCTGCCTCTTCCTCCTGAGTGCTGGAATTAGAGACATGCAACCACCATCGCCCAATGGGACAATTTTTTTAAGTGAATTGAATATTGTTATGTTAACTGAGAATATCTTCAAAGAATAATGTTTTATTTTTAAAAGATAGCATTTGCATTTTTCACTGGTGCCCTTTCTGACGTTTTCAAATATCACTATTGTCAACAAGGCAGCATTAGGTTTTAATTTGGATGAAAAATAACTATGTATAATGACATTTATAGTAATAAAAACTTCTTTGGGTTTATTAACATAGAAATGAACTATTTTAAAGTCTTCTCTTTTTCTGATTATTAGAGATAGATAAAATATGGAGAATGGGAAAGTTAAAAATAATAAAGGATAAAACTGTTCATGGCTACACAGATTAAACATAGCACACATTTGAATTGAGCCATTATCTGTCTTTTGTAAATAGTAGCTAATATTTTCAATGGCTACAGTGTTGTATCAGCAAACCATACTTAATAGGTAAATATTACTGATTTTTCTTCCTGTGGAACTCAAACATGGATGGAGTGGCTAGTGACGATACAGGGATGTTATTGTGCTCCTTTCTCTCTCTGAAGTACTACTTTTTCAGTTGCATAATAAGTGCCACAGATAAGTCCATGTCTATGGTACGTTTATATGAGAAGACATGTTTATAATTGATTACATATCTAATTATCAACAAAGACTGATGGATGATCCATTAAATACAGGGAGTAGTGTTTGAAGTTAGTGATCTATGACCCTCCCTGTTAAGAACTGTAAAGCTGTTTGGCTACATAGGTCATATACATATTAAGATAAATAACCATAGAGCATGACTTATCCCAGGTCCAGGTGTGAGTGGCACTCATGACAGGCAGGGAGTAACTATTGTGGCTGCACTTGCATCTTGGAATTATGTAGAACTCTTGGCCATGACAGGTTATCTTCAATGGCTGATGGTATCAGAACTTTGGGGTATTGATGACATAAATACTACCACTTTATATGCAAAGTGAAGGTAGCTTTAGACATCTGAAAGCACTTAAACATCTCCAGTGCAGCTTCTCGACATCATAGAGTAATTTTTCAAATGGAGTAAATGATGAAGATGCCATTCTATGAAATTGGCATTCCTTTAACTGATAGAATTAAGAGACTATAAAAACCTTTATTTCTAGTACAACAGTTGAAAGCACCCAGTTGTATCCAATGGAGATCTACATAAGTCTACACAAAAGGCCCTTAATGAGTTCATGTCAGTCACAAAAGTTAGAAAAATGACCATGGACAAACTTGCTCACTTGCTTACTGCTACCATAAAGAAGGAGCAGTAAAAACAGCATTTCTATCCTGATATTTATCTTTTTTTTGTTCCTCTTTCTACAAATAACTACTCATTTGCTATGAAAAATAATGTGTTTATGGCCAATTTGAGGCATTCAGAAATTTCAAACCCTACAGAGAACTAAAACAACCTAGCATTCTAATGCATGCCATCCACATTTTGCTTAGAATAAGTATTTGACAAAGAACTCAAGAAGATAGTCTATCTTAAGTATGCTGAAATTATGCATAGGAGATGTATAATAAAAAGATGCCAAATGACCAAGGAGCCTCAAGGCATATTAAATGACATGGCTATAGTGGTCTAGAAACAAGCAAGAGGAAGGAAATTGGATTACTATTACATTTGGAGATACTTTGTATTTCATGATGGTATCACTGCTCCTGAATTAAATTAGGTAGAAATAAAAAGTTATGTCAAAATACACTAAACTTATCTGAAGCGAACATGAATTATTTTGTGATATTAATTTTGGCCATATCTTTATTGAATCCTCAACGAATAAAATATAGATGTATATTTTGGCTATGTCATAATGAGATAGCAAGACCTAAAATTGAAGCAATAAAAGCTTATAAAGAATAACAGTCCAGGCTAACATTGTTTTCATCTTGCGTCATACTTATTGCTATAGATGATCAAGTACAGGTTGTTGTGGTTATACTTAAAGTTCAATTACTGGGTCTCAGAGGCATTTATTACCACTGAAGGAATGATATTATCGGGTCTGTGTCAGTTTCAAATTGCAGTCTCCTTGAGTAACTCCAAACTTTTTTAAAAAAAAATAAATAAAAGCTTTTCAGAGTAAAGCTAACTAAAACTAAGAGTGAAACATCAGTCTGAAGTGAATGGTCTTCAGTGTGTCTTCCAGAATGTTTCTTGTCATTTTGTGAGAAAGCATCTATCCTGTGCTCCCAGTGTTGCTGGATGTTAAGTAAATATATGCTAATTACAGAAAAACTCTCTTATTAAAATTCATTTGTAACCCCCATCTGTCATGAAAGGTTAAAAACTTTGTTTGCGTTGGAGCGCAGCCTTATTCAGGGTTACCCTAGCAAACAATGATAGCAGTCTTCAGAAGTCGTATGAGGAACAAGCCACTAGGGACTCACTTTTGTTTTAATTGGCACACACAAACACTTTTCTGGTCTGTCAAGAAGATCAAGCTAATATGCATGGAGGGTGTTATATTCTCACTTTGGGGAGCGGTAAAGCTCCCTTTATTTAAGTAATTTAAGTGATAGACTGCAAAAACTTTGCAAGTCAGAAAAATGTTTTATACTTTCTTAGGGAATATTTGTTTTAAGGGACGGAAAATGTTCTACATATCTAAAAGATGTTGAATTCCATGTCATAAAAGCCCTGTTCCTTCTGATGCTGTGAACCGTTCCTAAATCTGTATCCACTAAATCAGCCTGGCCACCAATGGATCCTGCATTTCCACAGCTCCCCCTGTGTCAACAAATGTGTATTCATTAGTTTCCAGATGTTTATTGGATATGTTTTCAATGCATTTGGGTGATTGATTTGCATGCACATTTATTGGAAACCTCAGTGGTGTCATCATATCAACATAACCTGCCCATGTAAGCAATTTCTTATTTAATGAAAAGTAAACAAATGTTGAACTACATACTCGACAGATCTCAAGAGCATTCTGAAATATAAGGTTTAAGGGCAGCCTTTCAAGAAACAATGCTTTTTAATTGAAATTGAGCTGTACTTTTGACACTTAAATAATTTGGTCCATGAATTCTTACATCAGAGGTTTGTTCTGCATAATGAAGCTGGCCCTATAGTGCACACTCATGCCCATGTCCCTTGCCAACTGTTTATTAGCAATATATTTATACTCCATAGCCATGTCACATAAACAAGAAAACAAAAACTCGGTTTCATTATTTATCTCTGTTAAAATGTTTAAGTATTGAGAAACAATCCCCTTAATATTCATGAAAGAATACTGCCTAACTGATTAGAAGTCAGTTTAGCAGTTCCCAGAGCTGTCACGTGAGATGAAGTCGCCTGTGGTGCTTACAAGAACAAACAACTGGGGAGCAAAGGAACAAAGCTGAGGGCATATGATGTTATCTGAAGAGTACCTTGGCTCTTGATTTTTGAGAACAGCATTCATCTCAACATAAATGAATCATTCCAGGACCTGTGTCCCCTGCTCCCATTCCTGCCATGAGTTCACTTACTCCCTGAGATATATTCATGTTTGTCTATTAACTCCCTGAGATATATGCATGTTTGTCATGCAGCCTCGTGACATTTGAACCCCTGTTGCCTCTATCAGTTTCAAAGTGGAATGACTTTATTGTTGTTTTTATTCAATTAAGGCCCAATTTAAAGTTTTTTTTTTAATTGGAAAACCTAAAGCAGTGGAAACCCTAGGGAGGACTTTTGGTGATGGAGGCTAGAGAGTCTGAACTGGCCATCTTTTGTAGCCAGGCAAGGCTTCCAGTAGTAGTGGGTTATAGTCAACTGAGTTGGCTGAGGGTGGTCCATGGAGATTCTTAAAATCCCAGGCTGATACTATTACAGAAAGTCACTCTCTGAAAACTGACAATAGGGTTCATTGCAAAGGACAACATCCACACAGTTCATCGAATGTGAGGAGGTCATGCTTCTGCCTGCATGGAACCTTTACACTTCTGTTCTAGTCATTTTGGTACAAGAAGGTGCTTTGAAGACTACAGAAAGAGAAACCTGGGTACCAACCCAGTCACCAAACCTTCAACCTGCAAACTACCCTGCCTGCAAGATGTGCTGGGGCAATGCTGACTTAGACATTGTGGGAGTGGCAACCAGTGTTTGAATTAATTTGAGGCTCACACCATGCCCCACACTGCCTGGAAAATCAGGAACCTAACACCGGTTAGCCCAGAGACCTAGGTAGAACCAAACACAATTGGAAAAAAATGTCAATGAAATGATTCTTCATGATACTCTCCTATGCTCCTAGATCTGATGCTTGTCCAGTTGTCATCAGACAGACTTCCTTTGGCAGCAGAAGGGAGCAGGGGCAGAGGCCCACAACCAGATCTCATGCAGAGAATGAGTCTACACTGGAGATCTCCATTGGATTCTCCCCTTGGATATCAGAGAACACCATGAAAAAGGAGGAGGAACGATTGTAGGAGTCAGAGGGAATGGAGAACATGGCCAGCTGAATCAATTAAGTAGGGCTCACATGGATTCCCAGAAACTGAAACAGCAAGCAACGGGCAAGCATGGTTCTGCACTGGGTTCTCTGTGTAAATATTGTGGCCATTAGCTTGGCATTTTTGTGATAGCAGGTGTGTCTCTGACTCTTTTGATTGCTCTTGGGGCTCTTTCCCTCCTATTGGGTTGCTATGTCCAGCCTCCATACGAGGGGTTTTGCCTTGTCTCTTATTGTGTCTTGTTTTGTCCTGTTTGGCTGTCATCTCTTGGAGGCCTGCTCTTTTCTGAAGAGGATATGGAGGAGGAGTCTGGAATCAGGGAGGAGCAAAGGGAGGAGAAACTGTGGTTAGGATGTATTGTATGAGAGATGAATCTATTTTCAATAAAATCTTTTAAAAATAAATAATATACAAATAAGAAATTTATCTTGGAAATACAAAATCTCCTTTTACATAGGAGAGGCTAAATGTATACTTTTCTTTGTACCCATTTTGGATCCATTCGTAACATTATGTGCTAATCTTACTATAAATAGCATGTATACCTTCATGAAACTTTGTATTTATGCAATTCTAAAGGAGCTATTTCCCCCAGGCGGATAGAGTTGCCCTATCTTTCACTTTCTCCATGACATCAGTCATGTCTCTTCCAGACCACAGAGAACTGCCCCAGTAAAATGATCTGTGCAACTTGGAACTCTCATCACATTGTGTGGTTGTCACTCAGAAGCTTGTCCCATGTGTGACCGAGTGCGCAATGAAAGAAAGTTCTTTCATTGAAAGGGTACACCATGTGTGCTGGGCTCCTTTGGTTCCACAGCTCCTCAGTTTCCCTTTGCACTTCTAGAATTCAGACATATAGAAAGCATTTTGTTCCCTAACGGTCCTGTCCTAACTTTTGTCACTTCCCTTAGACAAGATTGTTTCTGCTGCCAGAACCCTGACTTTTTCTGATGTCTCACCAAATCAATTTAGATCTCCCTTTTTCAATTAAGGCTTTCCTAAAATGAACATCCCTACAAACATCCCCATAAACTATGTCTCTTTTGTCACACCACACAACAGAAATACAAATTTCATTTCCCTGTGGATCTTTCCATTATCCTCTTATGCTCTAATTACTTGAGGTCATTGGCAAATACCTATGTGTGGCTGAACAACTCACAAATATAGAAGCTATTAAAATAGCAAATAGATAAAAAAGGATCCATTTTATTCACTACAGTGAACGAATACTCTTTTATTGTTTGATTTGACATGACAAATTTAACTCATCTTCTATTACAATAAAAGCCCGAAAGGTGCAATAAGATTTCATTAAAATAAGGTAACTGATACCTACTGCTACCCACTTTAGCAAGATAGGCTAGAAAAAACATTCTGAACTTTGAGAAGAACTGTCAAAGGAAGGTATTTTTCCACCAACCAACACATTTTAGTCATCAGAAAATGGGTTTATAAGCTGGAGGAGCCAAGAAACACCAAGGGTTGATTGGATTTCAGTGCTTTCAATTGCATTTCCAAGCCACACTGCGTTGGGGAGAGATGCTGTTTTGTCCAGGCATCCCACCCTGTGTCTGGAAATCCCTACCTGTGAGATATAAGGAAGTGGACATGATTTCAAGATCTATGGAGCTAATTCAGAAGGTAACAGGTCAGTTCCTTAGAGGACCACAATGATGTAGAAAATCTATTGCTGATTCTTCAGAGCTGCAGTCATTGGCTTCACTGAGACGTTGTTACCACTACTAAACAAGGGAAGTCTGCCGGGAGATGGTACTATTTATGCCACTAGTACTTCCACGTAGATACATTAGCTAATTTTCAGATATGGTGACTTAAGCAAATGAAAGTGTTATCACTCATACAAGCCTATTGCTAGCAAGTGCTGAGGTTGTACAATAGGAATAAAAGATGCTCCCATATGTAAGTATTTCTGTGCTATTGTAACATACTTGGCAATGATTTTGAGTGTTTATAAAACATTCAAGCGTTGTTCCATGTCTACATACATTAATGAGAACACCTGTTAGCGTTCGTGCCATACAGACTTATTTGCATCAGACTCAGGTTTTCACATACTGTACATCACTTTTTGAAACAATTAGATGCTTATAGAGAAATACAGCTCAGGGAAAAACAGCAGCTTGAATGCCTTCCGGCTCAAGGCAATTCAACTCCAGGTTTCAGTGAAAACCAGAAATCTGTTGAATTATAATACTGCCACTTAGAAAGGAATGTAGGTGTACCTTTTATTTTCTACATTGCAAGAACAGAAGATACAGATAAAAATCTGTGCCTTAATCATCAAGTAAAAAAATCACAGGCAATGACAGTAGTTTCAAGACAAAGATGGCAGCAAGTTAGGAACTATGAAAAGAAAAATTCTTTGCGGTCGTAGGGTCCTCCTACCAAAACACTGGTGTCTGCCAGTCTTCCATAGCTTGGACTAGGGAAGGGGCATGGGCAGATGTGGGTGCTTCTCATGTCATCTCCAGCCCTTTCCTAGGGAGCCCTTTATGATGACAGAAGTCAAGGGAATGAAGAGGCTGGGGCTCCCAGGCTTTGAATGATCATGGCCCATACATACCGACAAAGATATTATGAGTCATTCTAGACAGAAGCCAGGGAGTATGTTTTGTTATTTCCCAGAGTAAATAATCACAACTTCTGTAAGTCTGTCTACCACTCCACACGGGATGTTAAAGATTCTGTGAATTTAAATATTTTCAGTTATTGAAGAGAGCACTTGTACAGTTCCTCGAATCACAGCCTCTATTATCATCATTATATTTGAGAGGTGCAATATTTACATCAAAATGACTCAGTTGGTGATACATTCTAAAGATAAATGTGTATTTATGATCTACAGAAGTGTGATTTATAACTCTTTTCTCAGACACAAACAAAATACTTCTATGCTATCTCGTAAACACAGATTAGCCAAGGCACACTTGAATGATTCCCCGTGACGAATGGCACTTTGTCCTCAGGAATGAGGAAAGGTAGAATATGGATTACAAGGAATATCAGTCTGTGTCAACCTTTGCAGTCTGGCTGTGTGCTTTGGGAAGATGAAGCAATACTGAATAAGGACCTGGGAATCAACTGATGACATTTTCTGTCTGGATCCGAGCTACATAATTCAAGAAGGAAAGGTAAAACTTTGCTTTTGATTTCTGATCATTTTGACATTGTGCTGAGTCAAGAGTCTAACGATGTAAGTCTTTGAATTCTTTATTAACTGGCATAATCATTCATTAAAGTTGATAAACTAGGGGCTGGAGAGATGGCTCAGTGGTTAAGAGCACTGGCTGCTCTTCCAGAGGTCCTGAGTTCAATTCCCAGCAACCACATGGTGGCTCACAACCATCTGTAATGAGATCTGGTGACCTTTTCTGGTGTGGGGGCATACACAGAAGCAAAATGTTGTATACATAATAAATAAATAAATCTTTAAAAAAAAGGTTGATAAACTATCTGTTCAGTTAGAAGCTCATGAAAAAGGAGGTGTTCCTTTTTCTATTAAATACTTTGAAGAAATATAAATTTATACTGAAAATGCTCAAAATAAGTAATCTAACCTATGAGAGAATACCTGTTTATTTAAAGTAATTATTGTTAAATCAATCATGAAGTCATATATGGTGGCACAACAGCAATAATTCCAGCATGTGGGAGACAAGAGAATTTTGCAAATTCCCTGGGTTACCTGGGGACACAGAATGAGAAAATTTCTCAAAACAAACATGCCTCTAAAATAATAGTTTGTTGGTATATAATATATCCAACATATATGTGAAGATACATAGTTGATGCAGTGATATATATATATATATATATATATATATTTACATAGATGAAGATACACAGAGAGAACTGAGCAACACTTAGAAAAAGTCACCTGTGACTATATTAGACAGTAGAATATATCATTTGGGCCACAGGCCACTTGGTAAGGGTGTATCTAGGATGACATATCACTCCATGCTATGATAAAAATGTAACCCAAACCTAAATACACCTTATTACAGGATACAAAATGGTGCCCATGTTGGAAATAGCAGTTTGTACAAATGACAATGTTAGGAAAAGAAATCCTGGTTGTCCCGTCAGTAGGGTGACAGAATAATTTATCATCTAAACTGCTATTTTGAAGTCAACCACTGGTACTTTAGTAATCCCTATGAACAACTTACCAAAAATAAAATAAAACAAAATAAAATAAGCGTAAACCAGATCTAATTTTGTGCATACCAGGACACTTGTATTTCTTGTTTCCCTTTAAAACATGAGGAGTCACTTAGCAATCCCGGATCTTGAGATGCCTACTAACCCAAAGCTTTGCCATGGTTTTAACTCTAGGAACTGAGGCAACCCCAAACAATTTACAAGTGGCCTTTGTTCTCAAGAAGAGCATCCAGAGGGACACAAAAAAACAGCATGGGAATCAATGAACCCACGGTGATGATGGAAGCATAAGGATTCTTAGGGAAAATGCCAGCCTCTCTGATAGTAAAGTGGAATGTTCAGAGGAAATGTCAGAAGAGAATCTTAGAATTTCAGAGGTTAAATAGAAGAAATGAAGAGGATGGTACTAGCCATGTGACAGGAGCATCTTATCCAGAGATAAGATACAAGATCAGGAAGGCATAGCCCTGCAGGACATGGAGAGGCTGCTACCTGCTCACTACTCACGTGGCCTCTAGACCTTCACTCATCCTTCAAGTGGAGTTTCCTTAGCATTCCCTGGTGATCTGTACTCCTTATGTATGCGAACTTAACTCAGGTACTGTAGAAGAAGAGCAGGCACTACTGATCCATCTCTCTAGTCCCTAAACATGTGCTCCTAAATGGTAGGATTAACTAAACTGTATTCATTTATTATCTATTCATTTATTTGTTCATTTATTTATTTTTAAACTTGCACATGAT
The DNA here is from genome assembly GCA_028555095.1 of Dicrostonyx torquatus. Taxonomy (NCBI): domain Eukaryota; kingdom Metazoa; phylum Chordata; class Mammalia; order Rodentia; family Cricetidae; genus Dicrostonyx; species Dicrostonyx torquatus. The sequence continues at coordinate 751,099 of JAQHUG010000182.1, forward strand.
GCTGGCTGTGTCTCTGAGGTATGTACCTGCATGTGTGTACATGTGTGTGGATTGGTGTGTTGAACCATAAGCTTGACAATGACTCTGCACATTTCCTTTTGAAATAGATCTCTCATTACACCTCAGGCTCATGTCCAACTTGACAGAACCACTGGTCAACGAGCTGTAGGTTCCTGGCTGTCTCCGTTCCACACCAAGACTGGGCTACAGGTCCTTAAGCTTACACATCAAGAACCTAACCCAGTGAGCTGTCTCCATAGACTCTCAACTCTTTTTCTCTGATATTTCTTTTTAAGTCATTTCTACATAGAAGGTTTTCTTATGGCATTTTCATACATATTTAGTTTCGGTTGACACCTCTCATTGCCTGTTGCTCCAGATTATGCTACCCTTCTCTCCTTAGCATACCCTCTGCTACTTTCATATGATATGTATTTTTTTGCCTTCCACACCCTTCTCCCTAAAGTCTTCCTTTTTTTCTTCTTATCACGGATATATCTGTAGCTTTCTTGTCAATATATACACTAATTCTCACAGTAGCATTTCCCAGTTTTAGCATTCTTCTGCGAACTTCACAATTTTTGTTTTCTATTCTTGTTTATGGATGGGCAAAATTCCATTGTGTAAACGTAACATATTTTCATCATCCATTAATCAGTTAGTGAACATCCAGGCTGATTCCATTTCCTGGTTACCATAAGACCAGGAAAGAACTTGGATGTACACGTGTCTCTCTCTTGGGAATTAGTATTGCTAAATATTAGAGTTCCAAAGTGACAAATCTATACTTCAGTCCTATTAGTGCACGTTTCTTCCATGTTAGGTGCTTTGTCATAACTTCTGGACTAACTTCCTTCATGCTGATTGGAGTGGTATAATCAACTCTCTGTCTCCACTCTCTGCTATAATCTTAATTTGATACTTTATAATTTATCTCTATTTTTTCCATTTTTATTCTCCTTATTAATCATGATCAAGTTATTTAGAATCTGTGCTCTTACATTTATACCTATAGTTTGAAAAAAAATAAGTTACTACCTACTTCACACAACATCATAAGGGCTATAGGAAATATAATCTAGGACAAACAGTGCAATAGTGCCTGACACACCATAAGCACAAACAATATGGTTAATATTTTGCTATACTTACTTGGCTGATTGATTCATTAATTGTCACTTGGATTTTACAAACTTTCCTCATAATTCCAGAAACTCCTTAGGCATCACCTACTTGGGAAAGAGTGAGTGTCTCTAGGGGCTATATAGAAGCTATCCCTCTGGCAGTCTGTACCTACTCCATTACACTGTGACTCCATGCTTTTATATTTATCCATCTTTTATATGGCACTAAGAGAATTCAGATTCTGATGGCGAGATGTGTCCTTGTGCTTGACTGAGCGCCTGGTGTGCTACAGGCTGTCGGTTAAGGATTGTAGAATGAATGAAAGCTTAGCTGCCCTCGGTTGATTCAGAAGAGCTGTGGTACCAGCTAACAGAAGGGCTTGCAATTTAGGTGGCATGTGACTTGGTAGACCAGAAGAAAGCAGTGACTGGCCACTGAGAAGACACAGAATGGGCCTCATGACAGGGATAGAGGGGCAGACATCTTTTCACAACCACTTCTCTGACTGTCAACCCAGCCTACTGTTTTGGGTGGGCTGTGCCAATGTATCTCTCTCTGAAAAGACGATATACCACCTTTCCTTGATACACAGTGACTCTTCCATGGAGGCCTGAGTTTGCTAACACTCTTTCCATTGCTTGACTTTTTCCTCTCCTTTTCACAAAGCTGAGGCAGCTTGTTTATCTGCCTCTGACTTTTAAGAAACTTGATGTTTAATTAAGACTGTTCCTTTATCCTAAGAAGATCTTAAACAATCTCCAACTCTTCGGGATGAACATTCACTTGGCCATCAGCACTGAGTTCTACCAAGCTCAATTTCTCACTGTATTGTGTTCTGGTTTCATGATTTGTCACCACTCCTTGTGGTGGCTTATATAATGTACTTTGCCATTGAAAACGTTTTTGCTAGCCGCACTATTAAGAACTGGGCTCGACAATCTGCTGTGTGTCTTCAATCCTCATTGAGTCGTTCCCCTCTACCAGTACTTTAAATTCACCGCTCAGCAGGCTCACATATCCACATGGTGACACAAGCAACTGGGTATGGAGCTTAGTTGACAGAGTGCCTGTCTGTCATTCAGGAAGTCCATAGACTTTCAGTCTAATAATCTGAGTGTGGTGTGCATCTGTAATCCCATAATACTTGGGAAGGAGCAGTTTTAGAAGTTCAAGGTAATATTCAGCTGCAATAGAGAGGTCAAGGCAATCCTCAGAAATTTTTCAAAAAGAAAAAAAAATAGAATAATCAATGCATACGTCTGAGGTAGCTTGGTTATTAGATTATCTGGAAATAACTATGAGAGTATAGTTAGTGACTGCCCAAATGGATTTTAAGTCCTTGTTGAGTTGACAAGATAGCTCAGCAGATAAAGAGGCTTGCCAAAACTGACACCCTGAGTTTCATTCCTGGAATCAACCTAGTGGACCAACAAAAGCAATTCCCTCAAGATGTCCACTGGCCTCTATATGCATGCCCACGCAATACACAAATAAATAGACACTCCTAAAAAGAAAAAGTCTCAGTTATTTCTGGTGATAATGAATGCCTTCAAACAGCCCATGTTCTTGGTCTAACTTTTAGGGCTTGTATTCTGTCCAGCAGACATGCGGCTTTCCAGTGGGACCAGCTCAAGCTTTCCCAATATGCCTTACTAAACTACAGTATTCTGCCAGCTAGATCAAGTCAGTTTCATTGTTATTAACCAGGTAATTCCTAATGGCAAGCAATAATCTAACTTGATGAAATCATATCTAAAGATACCAATGCAGAGCTGTCCCCCTAATTCCTGAGACCCCTTCTAAACTAATGTGCCTGTTACCGTTCTTCAGAGTCCTCGGGATTAACACTTTAAAGAGAACATTTTTCTCATGAGAACATTTCTCTGTTACGAGAACCGTCACCGAGTTTGTAATCTGCTACCCTTGATGAATGGCTTATAGCATTGGGTCTACAGTTTACTGAGTTTCGTCCACAATTTTCTTTAAAAGTTCGAGATTTAATTAGATTAGGTTTATATGCAGCTTGTGAAATTTGCCTAAAAGCAGATGGAGGAGGCTCTAAGAGAAAAAATTATTCCAAATTTAAAGAAGCCACTGGCCTGGAGGCATAATCTGGCTTTCAGATGGCTTTGGCCATGGTCCATGGTAAGAAATATATTTATGTTGCCAACCCTTATCCGGGTTACTCTTTGTCTTTTTCACACCCTTTCTCTCTCTCTAACACACACACACACACACACACACACACACACACACTCATCTACCTATTCCTTAGCTCTTCATTTTTACATCTATCCATATTTTTTATGTAGTATTGAATATTTATACTATGTGTATATTTGTGCATCTATATATTTACCTTATATAATTTATAAACTATGAAAATAATATTCCCCTTACTAAAAGAAACATGGTCTGATATTTTCTATTTTATTTTATTCTTTCTTGATTTTATTTCATTAAAACAACGCTGGCCTTAACTTTTCAAACTGGCTGCAGGAACCATTGAATTGTCCTGAATGCAATCTCATGCATGCTTCCTATGGAGATGTAGTTTTAAAACTATACTTCTTTACAAAACTTCTCTCTTTCTCCCCATCCCTCTCTCCCACCCTCCCACTCCCTCCTTCCCACC
>JAQHUG010000182.1:759975-803940 GCA_028555095.1 Dicrostonyx torquatus
GGCACAGAGGGCTATGTCTCACCGTGGCTAGCTTATACCCAAAATAATTACACACAAACTGTATTTATTTAAACTCTGCCTGGCCCATTAGTTGTAGCCTCTTATTGGCTAACTCTTACATATTATTTTAATCCATTTCTAATAGTCTGTAAGTCACCACAAGGTAGTGGTCTTACCAGGAAAATTCTAATCAAAGTCTATCTTGGGCTGGAGAAACATGGCGTCTGCCACACTTCCCTTCTCCCCTGCCTTCTCTTCTGTCTACTCCGCCCACCTAAGGGCTGCCCTATCCTACAGGCCAAGGCAGTCTCTTTATTTAACCAATGGAAGCAACAGAGCTACAGAAGGACCCTCCTACACCAGAGGCTTTTCTTTTCTTCTTTCTGTTTAATGCACCATCAAGTGAAGGGTCAACCATCATTCCCAGGTGACCCCAAGAGGCTCATGATTTGTCATTCCTCGTTCCTGTCATGTGGACCATGGCAAGTGTTTCTCAGAGACTCAACCTCTACACATATTTGTATCTATCAAATGATGTTAGAAGTGTTTAGTTCCAAACTGTACAGGTTTTCTTATAGCAGCATTTTTACTTCTAAAATGTCCCATGTGTATTAGTCTGAGCTGTGTTTTGTAAAGACCAGGAATACAAAGCTGCATCCCACAAAAAAGCTGCAGACAGCTTTATTTAGGCTCAGCTTGCTACCTTTCTCCAAAATTCTGCTTATGGGATTTCTAGAAATTCTTAATTTTTAGTCATCATGTTATATAGTATCTCTTGGATATATAATATATCCCATTTTCCAAGTTTTGGAATATCTTTAATTTTTCTTTTAACTTGATAATGTCTATCCAAAGATACAGTGTAATTTCTAATATATCAGATAGACAGTACAATGAAAATATAAACACAGAGGCTCTGTAGACACATCTGAGTCTGCCATTCACAAGCATGAGTCTTGGGCCAGACACCGGCCTATATCACATGGTGCTTTAATGTCACCAGCCACTAGGAAGCCAGGACAGTATGTATCAGTGCTGACTGTAATGTAAAGTGCAAAATGGAAGAACTTTTGCCTCTATCTCTTGTAATATTCCTAACTCCTTAATGAGTGTAGTACACAATAAAATTTATGCTTTGGAAGGAATGCAAACCCAAGGAACTCAGCTCGTTATTTGGTCTTAATTTTTATCTCGGAGTATTCTAGATTTAAACATTAGGGATTATACTACTTAGTTCCTTTTCTTATTGCTATGGAAAATAACATTTTACAATCACTTGAAGTTCTGTGATTAAAGTCAAGCAAGATGTTTTTAGCATCTTCCTCCTGAACTACCCTATTTAATTCATTTCTAACTACCATTTTTACTCCCTTATCATTTTAGATCAGGCCAAGAGTGACTCACCTCCTAAATGAGGACTTGTTAACTGGTCTCCCCACTTCCTTTCTTAACCTTCTGTATATAATTTCATTGCACGGTTGAAAGAAATGACAAAATATATTTATAAGATCATGGGTGTTCCCAATATTGGGTATATATCTGAAGTAAATGATATCAATATAGCTAAAGGATACATTCCCAAGAATATTACATATTATTTATAGCAAAGTTAAAGACCCACACTAAGCCATCAATGCATTAATGGCCAAAGAAAATGTGATATATATACACACATGTGTATGTATATGTGTGTGTGGTGTATGCATATAATGGAGTGCTATTCTACAATAATGTGCAGATTCTGTTTTTTGGTGTCAACATGAATGGTCCTGGAGGACATTAAATGAAAGAACCCAGGTTCTGAAGGACAAATATTGTATAATTTAATTTGTATATGTAATATAATATCAATTTCACAGTTATAGAAAATAGAAATGGTGGTAACCAGTGCCTGTGGAGCACTAGGAGGGAACACAGAGAGATATTACTCCAAGCGTACATCAAACCCACTTCCTAGATGTGGAAATAAGCTCAACAGTTAATTATTTATCCTACTGACACATTGATGATAATATATTGTATTCTTGAAAACTGCACAGAGTACATGCTTGTGTTCTTACCACAATTCAGTATATGAGCACATACCTCCACTTAGAATAAACTTTTGTGAGTCTGTGTGTGTGAGAGAGAGAGACAGTGTGGGTACACTACACATGTGTGTGCACATTCATGGAGGCCATGGAGGCCAGAAGACAACCTTCAGTATTGCTCCTGAGACATCCTTTACCTTGTTTTTGAAAACAGGTGTTTCATAAACCTGGAACTTGCGAAGTGGGCTAGACTGGCTCTCCAAGTAAGCTCCAGGACTCTGCCTGCCACTGCATCCCCAGCAGTTAGAAGACAAGCTGAGATTGGAACTTAGGTCCTCACACTTCCAATGCATCTATGTTACTATGGGTGCTATCTCCTTACCCTGGAAACAGAGACTCTATCAACAATGAAAACGTTTCTATGAGTTGAGTGCTGCCGGCTGCTGACTTCTCTCCCCTTCTACTCCCTCCACGCTGCTCCATGTTAGTCCACTAGCTGCTTATCGAGTCTTTTAGATTTACACTCCCTCCATCAGAAAATACACGTAGATAAACTGCCACCCTCAGTGATGATGACTCAGCTTCAGCACTGCTGCCTCTAGCCTTCCCTGACACTTCTAAGGCTATACCCTTTTGTTCTCCCAGCCACTTTGGCTCTCTCCAGACGTGATTTTCCTCAGCACATTTCACTGAAATGATATGCACTTTTTGCCTAGTTTACCATGACTATTGTCTGCCAATATATAAACCCCATTATTTCAGAACTTTTCCTTAGGGTTTATTAATATATCTCTAGCTCTCAGATTAGGAATATCTCAACAAATATCCAGCTAATGAAATTACCCTCGTCTTCAACAGTTATCACAAATGCCAGGCATTCCCTTCCTTTTATGCACAGTGAAAAGATAAATACAGTGTATACTGTTAATAAATCTATAAAATAATAGGAGAGAAATGTGAACACTAAGCGATCAGCATGGTGACTGTAATAGAAACAGTCCCCATAGTTATGATGGGAAGGTCCTTGTCATTGTAGCTTTGGTTGGAAGCTATTGATTGATTTCGCTTCGCCACACAGCTGGTCAGCGATTACCTTAATGCCTGCATCCACAGAGGCATTTTATTTTAAGTGTAATAAATACAGGATTAAAGACTGCCCTCATTCCTAAAGTAACTGCATGGCACGGCAGCCTTACAAATAAGTAGTTTTCAAAGTTTTCTAAATACTGTATCCTTTCCTACCATATCATCATTTTCATCACCATAGTGATTGAAACGATCATGATCACTGTCATGAGCAAAACCTTACGGCAGATAACCTGCAACTTCTTTAGATTTTGCTCAAATATTATATTTACAAAACCTTCTCTGATCATCCTCCATATTCCATATTCCATACATTTCCCCCTAGGGGCTGGAATAGTAATGTTATATAAGAAAACACTGACTGTCATTGAGTATATTATCCTACTCAAATTTCTGGTCTTTTTATGCTTTAAATTTCTAGTTACTATGACAACTTCTAATTTACCATGTTTTACTCTATTCCATTGTTTAACCTATACTGGACTCTTTAACTAGAATATAAATTTCACAAGAGTAAAGTGTGTTTAACTATTGGGTCCTACCGTATATTCTAAGACTTAGCATAAAACACATATTGCTGTTTGACACAAAGTAGTAGTGGCTTACTAAAGACTTGTCAAACAGTTCTTATATTTCCATCTCATATTCCATACATTTCCCCCTATGGGCTGGAATAGTAATGTTATATAAGAAAACACTGACTGTCATTGGGCATATTATATATAGGTGCATCAGACTGTTGTCAGTGAATGGATGCATTAAGCATGTGTTTTAAAAATAGCCACATTTATGATTATGTTCAGGTTTCTTGATCACCAGCAGAAGAAATACCACCCAAATTAATTGATATGTTTTACATTGTATTATTAATTAATATAAAATTTAATATATGATAAACACATAATATATAATATATTATATGAATAATAAATATAAATTAACAAAAATTAAAATACACCTTAATTGAAATACTATTAAGTGTTGGTATTCTAAATATTACTTTTCATAATTATAGTAGTTCCAGTATGATTGTTTGGTTATATTTAAATTTTCAACCTATTAATTTCATTTCTTCTATTAAATTTTAAAAGCCATGAAAGTGAAATAATTTGAATTTCTTGTTTTATAGTAGGGGAAGAGAATGTGAAAAGTTCTCTCCATTATACTGGAGCTATGCAGGTGAACAATCACAAGTCTTTAGAAAGCCTATTCTGGACATAGGGATAATCTTAAGCCATGAAACATTAACACAAAGCTCGATACATTCAATTAAATACTTGGTTAAGCCAGTTAAAGGACCATTGGAGATATTCCCATATTAGAATTAACACTTCTAATACGACTGTCTCCATTCCTGTTCCTGACACAAATTAATAAGACTCTATTTGGTTTTAAAAAATTCTCTCATTAGTGTCCCATCAAAAATAGCACCATGTGCCTCATTAAATTTAATGAGGTTGTTGTTGTTGTTGTTGTTGTTCCAGGGGTAGGTGTGGGTGTGTGATATATGTGTCAATGTGTTAGACTTGTATCTTCAACTAACGTGCTTTAACAGGCAAGCATTTCCCAGAAGCTAGAGTTGCCTTAGAGTAAGCTATTTCTAGAATGTGGTGGCTCCCAACTGGGCTAGGTAATAAGGTGATATATACCTTTTATCTTGAATCAAAAGACAAAAGACACAAGAAATAGATGCATTTTATGTCAAATACACATAATTTAAAATGGCAGTATCAATATGTTGTGTATTTTATATAACAAATATAAGATGCAAATGTCAAATCAAGACTTAACAGAAAGACTTATTTTTCTATTATATCTAAAATCCCTCATTGAACAGAAACTTCTAAGTGATGAAGGGACTGGACTCAGGCCAACACCTCCACAGTGAGAAACATGAAATTTTAATTTCTGAAAGGCAGAAATGTTACTTCCTTGAGGTACTCCAAGTTTGTGTAAAAACTTAGCCACTTGAAAAAGCAAATAAATAAATAAATGAGAATATTTAGCCTGATAGTTCAAGGGAAGAGAAAGTTTTAGGGAGGGGATGCTGAGCGATCCTAAACACACCATCAATTTGAAGATGTGGTCAAACAATTTTTTTTAAAAAAATTATTTATTTATTATGTATACAATATTCTGCCTCTATGTATGCCCGCATGCCAGAGGAGGGCACCAGATCTCATTACAGATGGTTGCTGGGAATTGAATTCAGGACCTCTGGAAGAGCACAGTGCTCTTAACCACTGAGCCATCTCTCCAGCCCCTCAAACAATTCTTTTTAAAAGAGATTCTTTGATCATATAGCATATCCCAACCACAGACTCCCCTCCATTTACTCCTCCCAGTTTATTCCCTCCCCCAAGATCCACTGCTCCTCCTTTACCCTTCAGAAAAGAGTAGTCTTCCCAGAGACATCAACCAAATGTGGCATAACAAGGTGCAATAGGACTGGGCACAAGCCCTCATATCAAGTTTGGACAAGGCAACCCAAGAGGAGGAAAGGGGTCACAAGAGCTGGCAAGAGCCAGAGACAACCCCAACTCCCATTGTTAGGAGTCCCACAAAACGGCAAGCTAAACAACCACAGCATAAATGCAGAGGACCTAGCATGCTACATGATTGCCTCTTCAGTCTTTGTGAGAGCCTGTGTGAGCCATACTTAGTTGATTCTGTGGGCCACGTCAATATAGTCTTAAAACTAGAGTAGCTAAATTGCACTTGCAGTTTTAGAGATTTTACTAACCCCACCCAGATTTGTCAGTAAGGATGGAATAGAAGCAGAGACGCACAGTTGGAAAGTACATAAATACAGTGATATATTAACATAAGAAGAAACGCGAGGAGTAAAAGGAGGTAAAGGGAAGGGAAGGGTAGGGAGGAGAAAGAAATGGAGGCACAGGTGGGTGAGGATGGGGTGGATGGGGTAGGAGGGGAGTTGAGTTAGATTTCCTGAGGATATAATGGTAGCTTCTTTTAGAATGATGTTTTGTGTTGACTGCTAGGCATAAGTAGATAATGTCTATGGGAGATTATGGTTCTTGTTACCTATGAATATATTACAAAAAAGTCAACACTAGTAACAGACGCATCGAGACCCAGAAGTCAGAAAGAAAACTGGACACAAGAAAAATATTTTTCTAAGAAATGAGGAAAGATTGTATGTGACTTTTCAATAACCTCACAGGAAAATATGGAAGCTTGAACCTGTTTAAGAAGGGTAAACAAATGAACAGAAATGACAAGTAAAGATTATTTAGCAAGAACAGTCAGTTTGCAAATGTACATGGATAGTTATTAATTAATAATTGCTACAATGATAATTAACAGAACAACACACTTTAAAATAGCAACAAATAGAGGAGTTACAACACCACAAAGGAAAATTTGTGACATAAAAAGAAACATGAGATCAAAGCTCTTGAAGACAATATTGGGGAAACTTAAGACAAATGCCAGGCTGAATGCAAGCATGAATTCTAGTCTATTGCCATCCAGCAACAAAGGCAGGAGGAGAGCATAGTCATAACCTTGACTCATTTAGTCAATGGAAATTTAAAAAAACACCAACCAGCTATTTTCCCCAAGCTTAGAAAATGATAACAAAATATATAAGGCCAACTTATAGTCTAAAAGTAAATAGAAAATAAATTACAGAAATATCCAACACATTTTTCTTAAAATTTTAAAATCGATTACATTTTCCCATTAACAAATAAAAGGTTGGGTTAACAAACACCAACAACAAATCAGTGTACGTCTGAGACAAAACTAAAATGAGAATGAGGTTGAAATGAAGGATGTAAATTTATGCTAATTAAGTGTTATAAAAATCTTGCAGTTTCCATATCGGGAAAACAAAAGAAGTTTTAAGGATGAGCAGCAACTTGTTAGCCAAATATTTCTATTTTTTACCAAAATATTCTTCCTTGTGGAAAGACAGCTAGACCGTCTTCCTTATTTACATGTGAGAGGCAGCCAACACTTTAGCAATTCTTTAATAGCTGAATGATCCTTGATATTTCCCCCCATCCTGGACCTGAATGGGCAGAATTCTGATGAACTAGAGGAGAGTCAACTTAAGAGGGAGGGCACCCAAGTTATTTCCTCACAGATAATAGACTCAGTGGCCTGTGCTGACGAGACATCAACTCTGTGTCAAGAAACCGAGAAGTGGGATTTACGTTCCACGTCAGCTACTGCTATGTGAAGACCAGACTGCCTTGTTAAAACATTATTGTCAGGTAAGAAACAATAATGGTATCTGCTTAGAGTTCTAAATGCATAGAGCAAAATTAGTCAGGGATATATGGATACATCTGAAATCTCTTCATATAACATATGGATAATATTTCCACTCATAACAAATGAAACAAGATTTTAGACATTGAAAGCTAACTGTGTATTAGGCCACAAAGAATCTATCACCGTATATCCTCCGAAGCCACATTTCTTAATACAGTACTCTACATCATCTTAGCACTAGAGAAGGCAAGGTTGGTGGGTTTATGACTTTGAACCCAGACAGGGCTACATGGTGAGATCATTACTTTTTCTCCCCAACCATCACCACTACAAAAATCAGCAGCAACAACAAAAAAAAAAAAATTTAAAAAATTAGTCCCTTGAAAGTAGTAACATATACCTATACATACAAAAGAAAAAAAGGACACTAAAACCAGAATTAAAAATGCTTAAAACTGGACATTGGATAGCAAAACCTACAATTGGATCAAAATGCAAAATAAGAAGAAAACTGCCTGAGGTAAGCTAATTTATGAAAGACAATAGACATGAGAAAATTATTTCACGTTGATATTTTACATTGATTCATCATTAGTACTGTTGAAAATGTTGAAATAGGATGGAACCAGAAATATTCAAAGATCTAATACATGAAAACTGCCCCGACATAGTGAGGTAGACCCAAACTTATCTGTTTGTAAGCTCTGCAGTTGCAATGTGTTGAGGCATGGAGCTCCATGGTAGAGCACTTGCCTAGCATGCATGTGCCCCTAAGTGTCAGTCCCGGCATGTAATATTTAAGTATTTCGGGAGACTTAGCAAAGAGTTTGCATTCTCATCCATATCCTTGCATAATCACCAGATTTTATGGCTAACAGAAAAAAGACCTAAGGGCCTCCATCAAAGAAATATGGTTTATTATTAGAGCACAAAAGTTCTGCACATATTCATGTCCCAAAACAGTGGGCCCAAGTGGAAATGAACACATGACGCAAATAATGTATACCCAGCCAAAGAGTTTAAAAGCACTGGTGAGGAAGGAAGTTGCATAAAATGAGGGATATTCTTTGGACTGAAATTCTCTGAGAACTATAGGCACAAAAGGAAATAAAGTACAAGAAACATGACAATATAAAATGTGTCTAGTAAATGGATTGCTATCTTGTATTTCATACAGGCAGTCTGCTTGCAGGAACAAAGAACGGTAAGCATATTCGTGAGGATAACTCATTTTCGTAAGAGAGACCATAAAATACAGCGACATGACGAACAAACATTCAATAAGGCTATGGTGCAAAGCCATAGAGACAGGAAGGAACTCGCTCATGGTTGTTCTGTGTTTTGCTGCAGGGAGAGGTGCTTCACAAGGTCAAGCTTACAAACGTGGTTGGTAAAGGCCAGGCTCCTTTTGCATGTTAAGTTGACAGCAGTTTGGCTGCAAATCTGTTTGGGTGGTACGTTATTTGTCTAGGGTTAATTATCTATTTATCTGTGCGGATGTATGCATATGTGTGTATGTGGGAGGCTATATAAATGTTGGGGCTGCGTGGGAGAGAGACACATATGTGTACATGGAAACCTGAGGAGGACATGGCGTGCCCTGTCATTTCAGTCTCTCCTTTATTTCCTTGAGACCAGTTCTCTGACAGAAACTGGAGCAAGGCTGGTGGCCATCAAGGGGTAGCTCTCCTCTTTCTCTACCTACTAATGCATTAGTATTAAATTCCCTGCCCAATGTTTCAAAACTAAGTTTTTTGTTTTAAATTATGGGTGTGTGTTTGTCTGAGTGTAGAATTGATGCATCAAATCCTCTGGAACTAGAGTTACAGATGGCTGTGAGCCAGTACATGCCACATGACAGGGAATTGTGTGTTGATGAATTAAGTTTACTGCAATCCACATATGCATCATCTAATATTTGTTTTAAAATTAGGAGAAAGTCATGTCTTAAGTGATGATATGTTCCTAATGACCAGAAAAACTTCCACTAGTTGAAGTGAAAAAGCAAACTTTGCAGTCAAAACCAAGATGACATCTCTCTCTGCCAGTGCACATATCAACATCTACCTTAAGGAAGCCATAACATTTTCTATTTTCTATGAAACTTTTGTTCTTATGCTTGTTACCTACCAGGATTTCCCTTACTCTTTTGGGGTCACTGTCACACTCATCACCCACTCTCCTGCTCCCATGCTTTTTGTCTCCTATATCCCCTTCCCTGCTATTGTGTGATCACCTAGACTTCATTTTGTCCTGACTGTTCAGAACCATCAGTGTCTCCCAACTTCTATTGACTCCCGCAATGTTTGCCACCATCTTTGCTCTGGGTCCCCTTCCTTTCAAGACCTTAACTATTTAATATATTCAATATGATGGCTTCAGCATGTTTCTCAATATCTCTAAAATATCTTCATCGAAAAGATTAAGATGTCATGGCTCTTGATGTATTCTATGGATATTTAAGTGTAATATCTTGTGAATATGTCCCATAATGCAGCTGTCTACTTTTTTTCAACCTTCATATTCAAGTCTTCTTCATATAAGCCTCACATTGAGACTTCAAAGTGAGCCGATGTATAGTTGTTTTCCTGGTTTAAAACTGCTAAAAGGAATTCATGTTGGCTTTATAGACTTGGGGCAGAAATTCACCAACAAATTTTAAAATTATTTTATGAACTTGGTAAAATTATGCAAAAATTTGTATTCACATGGTCTGACATACTGGACACTTCCTGAAATTCATTTTTATTTTTCAGTCATATTATTACTACACTCACAACACATGCCATCCAGTTTTCAATAGAACACATCATTTCTTTTGTAAACTTTATTAAATTTATTATCTAAATTTATTTTGAGTGGTTTTCTTTTTGTTTCTCACTAATTAACATGTATGTACTTAAAAGTCCTAACTATTGTGATTCTCTATAATTCTTGAAACTGTGCCTGAGATAGACTGATGAATAAGTAAAGATTTGGGCAAGTGTTTGAAAACCAGAAGTAATACATGAAGTGTCATGAAAGTGAGGCATGGGGGGCAGAAGTGATCCATAGAATCCAGTTCTCAGAACTCTGCAAGAAGATGGGTTTTGTGCAGTGGGATAATGTGAAGACGTCGTTCTATGGTTAGGTCTCAAATATGAGTAAGGGATGCTAAGAACTAAATGATGAAGATTTGGTGAGGACAGACATAGTTTAAGCGACATACAAACCCACTATAATCTACTCACTTCAAACATATGATATTCACTCGGTTATCAAAATTTACTTAATTTATCCAACCAAGTGAACATTGATTTGGCAGATCAATATTCTTTTGTTCCTATGTAGCTATATTTGAATAGCTTGTATTTTATATTGCTTGCTACTTTTTAAAAAAATGGATTTTAAGGCTCTTTTTCTATGTTTTTGAAATTCGATTTAATATGTTTAATTATGTCAACAGAATTAGATAACATTGAGAGTTAGGCATTCTTTTACAAAAAGAAAGTACCCAGGAAGTCTGGCCTCCAGAAATCTCTCAGCCAGAAGACAGTCAAAACATAGAAGAACAGAATATTTTCACTGTGGTCCCCAAACAGCCTTCAATTAAGAGAAACAATCGGCTGATGTTTCTCATTTGATGCCAAGGAATCTCTGTGCAGTGTTTCTGGGGTTTTTCCTTCCGTTGTCCCAACATGAGGCTTTGCCCCTGTGATTCTGTATTTGTTAAGTAGCTGTTGGGGGCATGCTGTGAACAGTGGTCCCGTTGTGTATGCATCGTGGGGGCATGCACATAGACCAGAAAGGAATGGATACTTCCATTTTCAAAATATTCTCACCCAACCCCTTCCAACTTCCAAAATAAAATTAGCCTTGAGTTGTTATCCTTGGGAACCACATATTTTAAAAACATCAGAGTTTTAAAGTCCCTGAGAGGAGTAATTCTTTTGTTTTCCCTGTCACTAAGAATCTTTTTCCTTTTGTGAACTCTGAAGAAGCTAAAATACCAGTACCTTAGCTGTTTTCTGTTTCCAGCTCCAGTTAAAGCTGAAATACAACAACAGTATATCTGTGTATCTGTTCCAGCCTACGTGGCCTGTGGAATTTCTCAATCCTTTTGTTGGGGCCTATTAAACATATCCTGTACTTCGCATAGCATTGTAATAATATTATATGGCAGGCAAAAATATAATGATAAATGATAATTTGCCAAAAAGATGAAAAAAAACCCTGAGGTGTTACCTATCAAAAGTTCTCCTTCTGTCTGTGATGCAGCACAGATTGCGATCGTGACAGTAAATCTGGTGCTATTGTTAATGCCATGGCACTTGGGTTTTTGGCTTGCTTTAGTCCAATCTGTGACATGCTTGTGAATATCTTTCTTCTGTTCTGTCTGTATGGCATATGGATTTCTGGGATACAACGTCAGACCTATCCACATAACAAGTGTTCAGAGCACCTTATCATTTTAAAAAGCCAATTACTCAAAAAGACAAATGTGAAATGTTTCACATTTAATGATGAGCAAATCTGCAAAACAAATGCAATTTTGCTCGTTCTAAAAAGTTTAGTTTAACTGTAAATATTGCAATGGAGTCTTGTATGACACACACCACTGATAGTGAAAAGCTCATTTCATACATATTGTATATCATCACTGTCAATTACATCTGCACAGGATTGAAAATGAGGGTGGTGTAAGTAATTAGAAATAAAGAAAATAGAATATTCTAAACTACAAGGCTCTGAAATCACTGTAAAAATGTCACTGCTAACATTGAACACTCTAAAAAATATTTTGAAAGTCTCACCCAAAAAACTGAAAACTGCATATGTCTGCAGAGGTAAAGGTCACTCATGAAACACTCAACAACAAAATATACCAATTCATTTTTTAGAAATATTTGTCAATATGTAAAGAATGTTTTGTACATAAGTTCTCAGTTACTCTTGAATCAGTGGCTGTATGTAATATTCCCACATGGAATGATGTCCTCTCAAATACTTTAAAACAAAGGTTTGGGGAAAGATTTTATGGGGACATCTTGACTGTTTAGAATTTATGCATAGGAAGTAAAACAATCAAAATACAATAAAAAATGGTTTTAAGACTGATTTCTTTTTAAATTTAAACTTTTATATTTACTTATGATGGAGACAATACCTGATTCAAAACTAAGAACCTTGTGTCTAACTATCTTTCTCTACCTAGGCAAAACAAAGGTGAGACTAAATATAAAAATAAGAAACAATTTCACTGTGACACCCTCTGTAGTTTATGTAAATACAGTTCACATTTAAAGAACTCAGGTCCTTTGTGTGTATATGTGTACACATTCTTTATGCTCTCTTTTAAACTGGATGCTGGTAGCAGAATATTATATGACATGAGAAATGGAATGCACTTGGCACTGGTAATTTTAGAAGAAACTAATCTTGATATTTGTAACATCATCTAGCAAGTGGGATGGATTTACCAGGCTTGGATTGGTGGAGTATGATAAAGTTCACTCTGTTCTTGGACCTCTATTCTACATTGAAATGTTGTAAAAAAAAAAAAGTATCAGAAGGTATCCAGTTAGCTGTTACAAAGCACACACACAAAAGCCCACTATAAGGTTTCTCTATTAGAAATTGAGGTTAAACAATGTCCCACAATTTTCTGCAATGCATTTCATGTTAACTATTTATTATATAGTATGGAATTTAGACAAGAAGACCTAAGTATCCAGTCTTCACAGTTAAAAAAAATAAAAAGGATACATAGTTAATTCTAACATTACTGTCTGTACTTCATTAAAAAAATAATGTATCTACTGTAGATTCATTTCATATGAATAATGTACTATAATTTTTATGGTAGTGGTGATTGAACACGCATCATTGTTGATGCTAGCTAGGCAAGTATACGACCATTGACCTGCATCCATATTCTTTCATGTTTTTGAGTCTTTTTCAGGTAGACTTTAAACTTACTATATGGACCAGGATATCTTTAATCTTGTGATCTTCTACCTCAGCCTCTGATTTGCTCATATTATGGATGTATGTCCGTATTCCCTGAGTCACGTACATGTTAATTTGAAGTGGATTGATATGATGATAGGTAATAATTTTCCATGTGTCCTCAGAGTACTTAATTACAATAAATAGGTTATAGATCTGCCTGAAAACTGTGTTGGAAAACACCGGTATAAGGCACAAGCTTAAAGAAACTCTACCAAACTTTTCTGCTCTTCACTCTCCACTAGCATTTCAGAATCATTTTTGTGCCAAGTTGAGACTCCTGGAAATGTAATGGATTAAGTAACTTGCCTCAATTTGCATAGTAATATTTGATTTCTAACAGCTGGGACCTAAAAAATATAACACTGAAATCCTACTCTCAGAGACTCATTTCCGTACTTATGTTAATGGCTTGAACCAAAGAAAAGTTGTCATGAAAAAAAAGTGATGCCCACAGTGCTTTGTCCAGAAGACCCAAGAGCACAGAAACACAAGGTGATGGCAAGGACATGTCAGTGGACAGACACATGCCATGGAGGAGCTGAATAGATCCCTCTCGGCTGGAGTCAGGTAGCAAACTGATCTTAGTGACTGATCTGCTCTGCATTTCCATAGTTGTGATGGACAACCAAAGGTCAAAATCCCATCTTGAAGCTGGAAGAGAGATCAGAAGCTCCCACCTCCAAAGGGCTCTTATGTGACAGTGGCAAAGATGCAGACATAAAGAAAGCACTGCAAGCTTTTCAGGAGGCGTGTTCTTCCAAAATTGCCAGGCAATCCCAGAGTCAGATGGTTTGGCCTGTAGTCTGCTCACCTAACTTAACCCATCTGCTGCATTAGAAACTGTCCTAACCCTGTGAAAAGGCAGTGTTCTCTGCTGTAAATGTCTGGTGACACCTATTTCACAGAGATACCAAGAAAGTCCTGCACAGCCCAAAGTTCTCCACACTCTATCCTGGGACCTCTCCCCAACTTACCCATCTTCCAGCTCCTGGTTCCTGTGGAAATAGCAGTGCTGCTGTGTCATTCTGCTTATATTACACAATGCAAAGGATTAGACATCGAAGGAAACAGAAGGGACTGACATCCAGAGTTTAGAGATAGACACCAGGCTGCTGAGAAGGGCTTTCCCAGTGTTGAAGACTATCCAAAAGCTTTTTCAGAGCTTGTAGCCAGCTTCAAATTTAAAATGATTGTCTAATGGGGGGAGGTAAGTAATAATCGAGTAATAATGGGTGAAGTGTCACTGTAGCAGCTGCAGGCTTCCCAAGTCAGTCTCCATTATGTTGGTACTGAGTGAAATGCTGCCTGGGCAGTACCTGAGCCTGTAAAGTGTCAGGTGGCCATTTGGAAAGAGAAAAGGGAAGGAACCAGATCAACATTTTATAAGTAGCTTGCATTTATTTTTTTGCACCTGTTATCCCACAATTTCGTTCAGTTATATTTCAAAACACTGTGGTTGGGATCTCCTTGCCAACCTGAGATGGCATAAGGCTGGATAACAGTACAAAATGTGAGAAGGTCCTTCTGTCTTTAACGCCTGTTCACCAGTGACTCAGCCTCCAATTAATCTGTTTCTTCAGCAGGAGTTTAATAAAAGTCAAGCGCACACATGTTCAGACTTGCTGAGTACCGAAGTTGCGCTAACATTTGCTGTCCAGCCAGGTCAAAAATCCCATATAATTGGATACCAGAAACCACTCTGAGAAGTAGAAGGATTTTCCATTTATTCTAAAGCAGTTGATCATCTGTGATAGGGAAGTTTAAAACTAGAATGAAACTGTGATGAGAAGGGCCCTTCATAGTCAGCATCGCAAAGGGAGAAAGGTTATATTGTGGCCCAAATGCACACGAAGCCTAATACATTCTGTTAGCTATTTTCAATTTGTCTGTGAACCAGAAAACCCAGGTCCACTCAGTGATGCTTAGTCCCTTTTCACTGTGTGAGCGAGGATCAGAACTGGACATTTGCATTCGGTCAGATAGTGTTCTGTTTGGAGGAAGCTTCGACGCAGTTGTCTGTGCCTGTAAACTGAGTGTGCCTCAGTGTGTTCTGGAGGGAATCACCAACACTGCAGATGGAAATGCAGGTTGGATGCATTTACGACTAGCTGAGATAACAACACTCAAAACTCAGAGCTTCCAAGATGCAAGCCAGCCTGCTCAGTTTAAGCAACGATAGTGGTGACAAAATCCTAGGAAAACCCAAATTTTCTAAGAGTTTATGGAAAGGGACATTTAGTCAATAGCTGACATATATGTTAACTTTACATAAATCATAAAATAAAATCCCTTACCCAGCACCTTTGACTGTCTACTTTGGAGTCTAGTTACTAAAGCTGAAGAATCTGAAAACCAACTCTTGGTTTTACATTTGCAGTGGAGAAGGATGACTCATACCCATGGGCTATCTCATATAAATATGAGACTTTTGAAGGACATATCATTTAAGAAATCACTACTCAAGGCTAAAGGCAGACATATGAAGACAGAAGAAGTTAATAATGGTTCCCCATATCCAACTTTCAGATTTCATCTGCTTGCACAGTAAAGCAATTGATTACTTTCCTTTCTTTGAAAAAAATTTTAATCAATTATTTGAAAATATGACTATTTGTATACACTTCAAATAAATGTATAGGAACTATATATTCCAACTAAAGATGAAGGACATTTAAAATTAGTGGAAATGAAAAAAGGGTGGTGATATTCTATGCTCTGATGGGATATAAAGTATCAGAGAGTTTAGCTTGCTTAAAATGCTAGATTTTATCACTTGTTATCTGAGAAGACAATAAGGAGAAATCAAGACTGAGTAAATTGTTCTAGGGCCATGTTGTATTTCTTCATTTTGGTTATAAAATCTCTATATCTTCAGCATTTTCATTATTTGTTTCTCTTCTACTCATTTGGTATGTACAGATTTAAGCAATTTTGATAAGTGATTCAAAAATAATTTTGAAAGTGACTGGCTGATAATTAGTAGGAAAACTAGGTAATATTTATACAGGATAGAACAATAATGTTTACTATATAGTTATGTATGTAATAATCATTCTTAGCAATAATATTGTATCAACAAATCAGTGATTTCCATAACTGTTTATTCAACAATATGGAAAACTATTGAAACTGTGCTTGAAAGTGTGTCATGGTATCTTGACAAGACTCTGTTTCTACATCTCTCCCAAAATAAGGTTCACCTGAGAAGGCAGAAAGAGTTTGATGGCCTTTTTTGCTGTGCTAAAAAAAATACGAGAACGAGAATTCTATCTTTAATCAATTGCCAGGGACAATTCAGGAATTTTCTTCCTCCTCTAATATTGGGTCTCCCCTCAGCTTGTCTCAACTGCTCAATCTTGTAAATGTGAGATAAATCCACATAAACAAGATTTACAGACGTCAAAGACCCATAAATGTGACACTATTACAGTCACTACAGCTAATGCTGGTCAGTGTGCTCTGGGATGTTGAATATCTTCCCTCCTGGACTTGTTGTCAGGTGGGGCTCAGTGAACATCTAGAAAACCAACACATAGGCAGTAAGTAAAATGTATTTAAGGATAGTTTTCTACTCCAGGGTAGCTTGAGGTTTACAAACTTATTCTGGAGACTTGATATGTTAGCATTGGTTAAAGAAAAAGGAATTATGTAGATTTTTATTTTAGAATATTTACCTTTAGCTTATTCTAAAATCTCTTGACTTCTTTCAGTACATCAAGCTCTCTATTTGTTCTTTCATAGCAGCATTAAGTAGCTTGCTACTGCAATTTTTGCAGCATGCCTGCCACCTATGCAGACAGACCTGTAACACTGATGCTGTTACTGAATCAAGCTGGACCTCAGGTCACTTTCCTTGATGTATTAGGTAAAATGCAGTCCTGCTCAGAGGATAGCATCATTTTTAGATGGATAGCATTAGAAGTATAGAAGCCAAAGATAGCACAGCTCTTTAGGGGTTTCTTTTTGCCACTTTTAATAAGAATCAGAGCCAAGAAAATATACTCATTGCAACAGGAACTAGGCAATTCTATTTCACCTGAATTTTCATAAGATCATTAGTGAAGAATCTGTGATTTATGATCAATATGTAAGGGAATGCAAAAGTTGATCTTGTCCAATGGATAGTGATAAGAACAAATAATTTCACAATAACAATTAATAAAATAAAAATGGAGCATTGAGGTCCTAACAGTGTTTGCTTTCTGGTTTAGATTTTGACTAGAATTGCATGCATGTGTCAGAACATCCCACTAAGTACTTTTCACTCCAGAGCAACTTTCTGCCTTCTCTCCTTGCTAAAACCATCGGTAGTATCACATCCTGTCAGGTAAGAGGAAAGCATATTAGTGCAGCTGACAAGGATCCCTATTACTTGCTTCCTGACATAGGACACTCTGTCTTCCTCATTAATTTCATCCATCTCAAGTATCTTTTGAATCATTAAATAAATTATGCTCTGTCCTGCCTCATGGTGTTTGAATGAGATGCCATGTCTGTCTGTAATTTCTTAGACTCTTTTGGGTATTCCAAGCCATTCTCTTCTTCCAAGTTTAAATATCTATTCTTAAAAGTACCTTTCTTGACCCTTTTAAGTAGATATTGTTTAAGACAATGATAGTGCTAATTGAGCAATTTGCTTCAAATATAGCAAAGAAATGTTAATTTCAGTCAAGGACACTCTGAAGTCCAGAATTATGCTTGTTTACATGGAGTTTACAGTTCTATGTCAGTGTTGGAACATTAGCTCATATATCTATATCTATAATACAATGTATTATAAAATCTATAAATGTAAATACACAATGTATTGTATAATATACATTATAACTCATATATAATATATATTATATGATATTTTGTGTAGTACTTGTATATATCAGTTACATATATATATAAAGTTAAATATATATACACATGCACATATATGTATATATAAGTGATTAGTTTTGAAATATCTTTCATTTTCTTTCCTGTGATATCTACTCAATTCTTCATGATTAATATGAAATGCTGGGTCTGGAGATGTTATTCAGTAATTAAGATCACTGACTGCCCTTCCATAGGAATGGTATTCATTTCCCAACATCTACATGATGTTTCACAACCACTTATAATTCCAAACCCAGGGAACCTTAAGCCCTCCTCTGTCCTCCATAGGGTACCAGGCATCCATATGGTGCAGAGACTTATATGCAGTCAAAACACTCAGAAGATAAATTTAAAAACTTTTAGAAAGATGAAATTACACCTCTGTATTAAAATTTCTCCTTTGACATTCTTATGATTCATAATGTTTCTCCGTTAATTATAAACTCCTTTAATATTAATAAGCATACATTTAAAATATTACTGTATTCTTCAAATGTAAGGTCTAGGTGCTTTGAGCAGTTCATGTTTAGTTGGGTTGCTAAGCTACAGTGTTAGGTGATATGTAAAGAGATGCAAACCCTTCTATTTTGTTCTCATTGTCTTTTTCTCTCTACCTTCCCTGCAAAGGAAGCTTTGACCTCACATTTTTTTCTTAAGAATATGATCTAGTTCAAGATCCTGAAATACTTTATCATTTTCTTGTCACAATGTTTAGCAAAGAAATTGAAAATACACTTTATCGCATATCTAGGACTTCTATCTCCTTAACTCTTACTTTAATAAGCACTTCAAATGTGAAGTAAATGTCAAACTGAAGTATACTTGATAATTTCTTATAGTTCACAGGTGTTCAACCAGGATAAAATGATTTCTATTCTGAAACACATCTTCCATTGGCCAAAACATTCCTTTGTATTTTATTTTTTTCTGTTTGCATTAGGTAGAAGATAGAACTGGATATTAAAATGACCATTTGGGATATAGGATGCTAAAATACTTTGCCATAATCACTGTTTAAAGTACAGCTGTGGTTGCTGAACCACAGAGGGCATAAGACATACATATCACATAGAGCTGAGGTCTCTTAGAACCGTGTTTGAACCACAAATGATTATTCTTGTGATACTTTTTTATGTGACTACAATTTATGGTGTAGCATTTATTTTTCACAGTCTTTTTATTCTTTTAAAGTCCTGATAAGGCTGAGAGTTACTTGACGCTTACATTCTTGTCTTGACAGTCAGTAGCTCTTGAGTCACCTTGAGCATCTCCCACGCTTCACAGACTAGCATATTTATGTCTGCGTTCATCTCTATGAGTCTGTTAGTTTATGCAAAATGTTAATAAGGTTGTAGCAAAGTTGTAGGGAAGTTAAATGTTTGTCACAATGGATGAGCAAAGAAATCTATTTGAAAGCTCTAATTAAGTTGTCATTGTATGTATTGTGTGCTTATTTAGTGATCACTGTATATGCATCAATAATTAATAGTGTTGTTTTAGAAAAGAGGAGATTTTAAGAAAGTGCTTGATAATTTTTATTGTCTCCCTAAATCATAGAAGCAATTTGGACATGATCTGTCAGGTTCTACCCTATGGCACAAAAGAATGCCAAAAGTTAGTGGGAAGAAGTAGTATCAATGGCCATATTCACTGGGTTGTTCTTATACTAAGCCTAGCTTTCAAATGGCAGCTATCAGATATATTTTTCCCCAATTACAACTCAATTAGAAAGGAAGCCCCATGAAAGATATAACCTTCAGTAGCTTTGCTCCAAATATCACCTTGTTTTTCTTACCTATCAATTAAGTAATAGTGTTAATAATTCTTGCAAATTATCCTGAGAGCTTTCTCAAAAGGATACATCATAGTGACATTGCTTTCTTTCCAATAATATTATAATACCTGCCTAATGATGAAAGAAGGATCGTATCTTGGGGAATAAAATACAGCTTTGAAAATCTCACTCTTTGAATTAAAAATTTATAATCACATGAGCCAGTCGGTGGTGGCACACGCCTTTAATCCCAGCACTTGGGAGGCAGAGGCAGATGGATCTCTGTGAGTTAGAGGCTACTCTGGTCTACAGAGCTACTTCCAAGACAGGCTCTAAAGCTACAGAGAAACCCTGTCTTGAAAAACCAAAAAAATTATAATAACATAAATCGTATAATCCAATATAAAATCAAGATAATGCTGATTTTAAATATTTAGATATTTTAGGACATTGAGGTCCACTCTTTTTCTTTTGTTAGTCTTACAAAGTCCAAACTAAATGCAGGACCAGAGACCTAAAGAATGAAACAAAGTTTAAATACATAATTTTGAACAAAATAAAGCCAGGTGGTGGTGTCACATGCCTTTCTTTAATCCCAGCACTCCAAAGGCAAAGACAGATGAGTTTCTGAGTTTGAGACCAGCCTAGTCTTTAGAGTGAGTTCAAGGATAGCCAGGCTACACAAAAAAAAAACCTTGTCTCAAAAGAGCCCCTCCAAAGTAATTTATTCTGTAAAAAGGTCTATATATATTTCAAAATTTTCATATATGAAAATTATTCCCTAGCAATGCTGAAGCATGCATGGGTAGTATGTATATGGTGGTTCTGATGAACTTGTCCATATTGGAGTTCATGGTCTAAGTTGATGAGGATGACTGACCAGGTCTCTTCCTCAAGAGGGCACCAGATCTCATTACAGATGGTTGTGAGCCACCATGTGGTTGCTAGGAATTAAGTCAGGACCTTTGGAAGAGCAGGAAATGCTCTTAATGGATGAACCATCTCATATGTATATATTTATAAATAAAGTGTATAAAATTATTCATATTAATTACCTCCTCTTCTTTCCCTGCTTTATTGTCCTATGAAACATGATTTGAGCTTCAAAGAAAACTTATCAAATATTCGTCGTAAGTAGACATCTACAATAATGTACTTTTGAAGAGAAGATATTCTCTCACTGACTTCTGAGTAACTCGCCAATAGAGATGACATTTTCAGGAAGAGGTTGAAATGACCCTAAGGATTCACACCTGCTATACATAGTTTGCCCAAAATTCTCCCCAATCCAAAACAACAAAACCTCCCAGCACATCCTTCATTTTCCACTTATTCTTCTTTAATACCTTATCACCCTCCTTCTTTCCATGTCTTCCCAGCATTACTAGCTGCTGACAGACCACACTCAAGTGAAGCTCTTCAAACCAGTCTTGCTAACCCTCTCTGAGAGGACTGTGCATGTCAGTGTCACTGGGAGCTACAAGGTGTGCATTCTGGGAACATGCTCATGTCTTCCACACACCCTTCTGGTGACATACTCTCATGAGCCAAGCTGAACTTGGCACTCAAAAGCATGCACACTCTTTAAGTCACCTGACAATGAAACATTTGTTGGCAAATGAGTATTATAAGATAACTCCTCTATAAAATGTAATTTCAATAAATAGTTTAATGTATTTGTATATAATTTAATAATTGAAATTTCAAGTCTTCACAGCTATTGGAATATAGAAGCGTAATAAAATTCCACATGATCCCAGACAGTCTGTGGAAAAGTATTGCTGTGACTGTCAGCACACTTTCGAAAGAGCTGCATAACATAATGCTTAGGACTTACTTTCAAAACTGACCAATTGGAGTCTGGAAACTTTCTGGGCCCCAGCTACTGCATTCACTTTTCAAATCTTTAGAAGCTAGAGGACATCTATTTGCCTTTTAGGAATCTTATGTATGGCCTATGTGTTAGTTTCAAATAATACATTCTTGCCTGTGACCTTAAGTCCCAAAGAATAACCTTTCCCAGGTTCCAATGACAACATGATAAATGCTTGAATGTATACTAATTATTTTGAAATGGGAATTAAAGCAATGCTTGTTCTTGATTTCCCTTTAAGAGAACAAGGAATTACAGGCATTTTCTGCTTATTACTATGTTAGGAAAATCCTGGGTTTTCTTTGGCTATTCCAAATCACCCTTCTTAGGGAAAATGTCCCTTGTGCTGCAAGCCACAGTGGGAAGGGAATTCTGGAACCTTTGACAGCCCAGGCGACAGTGGCTGAAGGTCATGTAGCTGGGGTAGGAAAGGGGGTTGGTTGCAGGGTATCATTTTCTATTGTAACTTTATAATTAGGAGTCAATTGAGTTAAGTGCTTGCTTAATAATCGGCCTCTAGACTCAAGGCAGACTCCTGAAAATCAAGGAAATAAAACCCGGCATTGTGCTGCATAGCATGTTTTAGAACAGGGTAAAAATGGGATCTTGCCTCCCATAATGGCATAAATGTTTCTCTGTGGTTGCATCTAACAAAGGTATCACACGGGCATGAATCAACGAGGGGAGTATATTTCACTACGGTTAATTATCCTGAGCTATCCCAAGAAACTAGGTTTTATTCTGTAATCTTCGAGGAAATCTGCTGTTCCAAGCCCAAATCCTTTTCTCAGCCAGGTGATTATCAACTACATTTTTGTACAGGAGAGAATTAATGCCACATACAGCCTAAGCGGCTTTGAAGGCAAAAAGGCCTGGACCTGTAATAACTTTTGTGTAGGGTATTGATTCAGAGAGCACGCTGGAGTGCACAGTCCCGGGGTTTCCGGGGGCTGTCTAAGCTGGGTCTACCTTTTATAGTATCTCTTACTCCTACCTCCACTGTGAACTCTCGCATTAACTCTCCGCAGGAGAGCCCAGGTAACTCTGCGGTGCTCCTGCCACAGACTGAGCAAAACCCTAGGTCAAAAGTGAGCCCCACAATGAAATCTGATTTTCAAGCCAGCCACAATCAATACAGCTTTAAAATTTGATAACAAGGAACTTTGGCAGAAAATAACCAGGGCCGGCAGTGAAAGGCGAAGAAATTTTCTCCCAAGTTCACAGCTTGTTCTCTCTCCTCGGGTTGGTTCTTCAGTGCGCATGTTTAGTCGAATGTGGACACTGGTGCACAGCCGAGATGTATGTGTGTGTGTGTGTGTGGGGGGAGGTGTTGCCACGGTTTTCCCTATAAGGGCAACTGTAAGCTTTTGTTGAGAAGAGTATACATTTGGCTGGCAGTAGGGGTAAACGGGAACAGGAGGGGAGGGGGAAGCAGAGAAGAGCCTGCTCCATGAATTTATTCAAAAGCGTTTCAATCTGCGTGCACATCTTCATCACTTCAGTGATAATTAAATCTCAGCATCACAGGTGATGTCCTCATGCAGTTTCTTTCCCTGGTTCCCACTGGGCCAATGAAGCAGGCCTCCCCGTGAGGCCTGTTAGCACAGATCAGGTGGTAATGTGGAGGGACAGCTGAGCTTTCGCTGACAGATGGCAAGATGACCTGGAAAACCTGCCCCCTCTTCTAGGATCAGGCAGCAGCTGACAGGTATTATTTCATAAAATAACGTCTAAAAGGAATCGCCAGGGTCTTCGCATTAATCTGAGGCTGCAACCAGCCATGTAACGTTCATGTCAGAACAAATCTGTCTCTATGCAGGAGAGGGAAAGTGGTTTTTGATGAAGTTGTTCATAAATTTTAATATAATATGCCTGATGGTGTCAGATATAGTCTCATATCTCTTTTATATTTAAAGGCTCTAGTGAAACATAGAAATATTCAATCTTCAACAAGCTACTTTTAAATAAGTTAAAAGTTAACCAAGGGTACGGTGCTTACTGCCTGCCTCTCTGTTGTATTTTCAATAACAAATTGGTTCATCTGAGCTCCTTGTTTTTAAATGAAAATGATTTCAATCCTCTGAAAACCTTTTTTTTTTCTTTTTGCCAGAGGTATAGAACAAAAGGAGTGGAGCTGATGCAAAGTGGCTACGGAAAACTTGCATTCTACAGAGAAGAAACTTGCCCAAACCCACAAGGAAATGACAGGACGCCCCTGCCTCCTACATACATAAATAATATTTCACACTACTGACTAGCTGGCAGAGATAGCCCCTTCATTAAATGAGCTCTCCAGGCACCTGACATTTGAAGGCTTCAGCCCAAATGAATATGTGGGGAATTCTACCACCTGGATGGATTTTGGCTTTGTCTGCCCCACACATCTCTGAAGAATGATACAGAAAGCAAGCTGAGACTTACTGTACAATTACATAGTAAATAGCAAAGCCACTTCAGGTTTTCCCTAAATGAACCAGGATTTCAGTAATAAACTTTTAAATCTGACAAGGTAAAATTCTGACACCTTTCTGTTTACTTGCTTTTCCTGAAACAGGAAGAAACATTTATTGCAACTCTGTTAAGAGGCAATACATTTTTTCTTTTCTAGACCTTTTTATAGTGCAAGATTAGTTCTGCAAGTACCCCAAGGATCATCATTCAGAGAATTCATGAACATAACAGACGCATAAGTAACCTGGAGAGCATGTTTTACAGAGACAGAACCATCTCCACACCTCATAATCACATTTTCACCTGCCCATCTGGTACAGACCTGGGCTTATTAGTAAATGCACCAGACATAGAAGCCTGCCACTTTTGTCTTTCAGAAACATGTACTGAATATGATCTGTAAAGAGGAACAAGGCCTTATGAGCAGAAGTAGAAAAACATGCCAAGATATGCCTTTTGAAAACTGAAATCACTGAGTTATGCCAGAAAAATCTCATGCTCTACTTACTTTACTTAAATTTATTTTTCAGATTATAAAATAATTTCATCATTTCTCTATTCCCTTTCTTCCCTCCAAGTCTTTCCCTGTATTCCTCCTGCTCTCTTTCAAATTGTCTCTTTTTAATTAAGAGTTGTTATAAACATAAATATGGGTATGATTTCATATTTGTATGTTTGTGATCCTAGATCAATTTTCAGGTCCTGTTTAGGTAAAAAAATATTGTTGAGACTTCCTATGTTTGTCTTCCTTGTTACAGAAAGACCATACCATCTCACGGGAGACACCCTTGCCCTCTGACTGTTACTGCCTTTCTGTCTCCTCTTTTGCGATGTTGCTCCCTGAGCCTTAGGAATAGGATTTTGGGGTAGATTTATTAGCTGAACTGCCACCCCATGATTAGTTTTTCTGGGCGTTTGATCAGTAGTAGCTTCAATAAAGCCTTCTTTTGTCATAGACTGTTACTGAAATTTATAACTTATAAAAATAACAAATATTGTATTTCTTCATACTTTCTCTTCTCAAACAGTTCTCAAGAGGTTTACTTTTCTACCTCTTAATCTAAAACAAGGTGTGCTTTCTTTTTCTATCGTTCAATGATCTTTGAAAGCATTTTCTTGCTTTGCGACAAAACAAACTCTAAAGTGTAAAGAGGAGTCTATTTCTGTACATGGGTTGTGTTCTACTTAAAATTCAATCTAGTTAAACATTTGCTTATATATAGTTAGTTATTTAACAGTACACTCACAGCTTCACACACTTCTGGAAAATCCGTGGTCATTTTTGTCTACTTTATAATATTCTACCTACTGCTATGCAGATGGTCTGTAAACTCTGGATTGACATCTTGAGTTGCAATTCAGGTTGTAACAAAGCTCAAGTGAAATGCATACACATTTCCTTTGTTCACCAGTAATGCTAATTATATTCTGCTCCATGCTCCACCACAAAAACACTGGTGTTTAAGAATTTCATGTCTCATTGGGTACTTTCCTCAATTGCTCTCTACCTGCCTTTCCTGAGACGAGATCCTTCACTGAACCTGGAACTCTCTAGTCACCTAGACTGGCTGGCCAGCAGCCCCAAAGAGTCTCCCGTTTTTCCCCGACTGTGTTTTATGAGGGTGATGGAGATCCAAACTCAGTTCTTCACGTATGCTTGAAGCCATCTCCCCAACCCCTTATGCCAATATAATTTTAATAAGATAAAAAAAGAATTTCATGTCTCTGTTCATCCTAATATACAAGAACAGCTAAACCATGAATGGTTAGTTCCGTAAACACCCAGTGAAACCATGTATTCTAGATCTTGCTTTATTAGTCTTGTCATTGAGTGTATATTACTGTCCTCATCAAAAGAGCATAGGAGAGCATTTTTAAGATATTCTGACAGTTTAAGTGTCTGAGAGTTGGGAAGTTCTTGCTGATTTGTAAAGAGAACTCTAATTCCCCAGCACAGGAGAAATAAGAAGACCCATCTTGAATGCGTACCAATAATTTGGTAATTGGTTGTGTACTTTGGTGACGTGTTTGCTAGTAATAATGTCCAGGAAAAGCCCTTCCAACATCTATAGCAGAACTCTTAAAATATATCCCTTCGCTTAGAACTTTGGCTATTACATTGATAAAGTAAAGTTTAATTTTAATCAGAACTGTAAATGTCAAGTAGCCCTATTTTGAGAGTTGTCATCAGGTTGGTATAAAACACTTTGATTACTGGTGTTGAAATTTCCCCACCAATGTTTTTACCTGATCTTCAAAGCTTGTACACATAAAAGATACTTTGATTCATTGTAAATAATGGCACATGTCAACTTGGAGTGGTCTTTTATCAAGTGGCTGTTCCTCTACTTCTCTGTGGTTAGGAAACACGTGCTTTACCTCTGTAAGCTCCATTCCCACCCCATGGCTGATATGAAAACCTAAGATTGGTAGATTTCTGAAGCAGTCATCAATTTTATATGTGAATTGATAAGACTCTTCTCTCCAGGTAAAATGAAATGCTATCCTAGGGCTTCTATCAAATGCTCAGCACTATTGACATTTGAAGAAATGAAATAAAATCTCTTTCACAAAGGGATGTCTCATTCAATTTTTGAAAGAATTGATATTAGGGGAAAGTTTTCTTTTGTGAAGTGAGTTGAACCATTTTTTTTCCATAATGGGATGTGTTCTAGCCAGAGAAGGTTTGGTTCACTTCTTAGAAGCAGAGACAGAAATAGATGGCCTTTCATGTCTTTGATTGTGGGTTTACTTACAAATACATCCAGATGACAGCCTACAACAGAAGGGCACTTCAAACATGGCTGGTTCCTGAGCGATGCCAAGAAAAGAGAAACTATTTGGAAATATCTAAATCTCTTCAAATTTTACTTATGCAGGTGGGTTATATTCCCTACTATGTTCTTAGCAATGCAGTTCCACACCCCCCTCCCCAGCTTTAAAACACATAGGCCTTTTTCCCTGAGTTAAATTTGTTTCCTTAGCTGGTAAAGCTTTTCCTTTCCATATGGTCAGGATAGCTAATTTAGTTGTCTCTGAGGTGGCCAACATTATAGTGTGGTATCATAGAATATAAAAATAAAAGAAGGTATGAAAACCTTATTCTAAAAATGAAATGAAAACAGATGGGACATACGTTTCTAACGTATTTAATTTGCATCGTCTTTTTCTCCTTTTAAAGTTCTTGTGGACCAATCTTGCAAAAAGGCAAAACAAACCCTAAACACTCCAATTTCATGCCAGCAAGCTGACAGGCTGATCTTTTTATCTCCATCAACTCCATAAAAAAAAAAATCAACGGGAAGAGAAAAAAAATCCAACAGGCATGTACTTAAATATCCTGGATTTTTTTGTTGTTGTTGCTGTTTTAATAAGAATAAAGTATATTTCCTACACTGCTTTTTACCGACATGCAGTGGAGGGGTATTCAGCCTAGGGTGGCTGCTGAAGGAGGATGCTAAGGATTTTCCAGTGTGGCTCCTCACAAACGGGGAAGGACCTTTCAACTTTAATTTTCTCTCCAAAACCAGTCAGTTCTGAAAATTTCATTTTCACTCTTAAGACATTCCCACATTTTGTATTCAGAATCCTCATCTCATCTGACTTGACCACTGTAATTCGTTTACTAACTTATCATGCAATGTCCTTGATGACCAGTTACATGTGAGCATGACATGGTCTGTGTGAAGTCAATGCAAGTGAATTAGCAAGCAAATCAATTTAAGCTACAACTAGTGTTTTCTTCTGGACCATTGTTTTTTACATATTTTATCTCTGTACTTTTCTGAATTAACTTGTTTTTGTTGTTACAACAAATCAACTAGTTGTAGAACCCCTTTAGAACTAACTCTGCGTGGCTTAGCCTAAATTACCTGATACATGTTATTTGGTTTGCACTTTCTATGCTGGCAGAACTACCTATAATAAAATATTTTTAAAGTAGATGAGCTGACCTGTTAAACAGTTACAGTAGCATTATAATGTAGTAGTGATTTGCAAATATAATTCTTTTGATACCAAAACATTTAACTTTACTTACATAAATAACTTCAAAATACTTTTTTGTTAGTAACTGACTATAATTTTAATAAAGATTCATTGAAATGAAAGTATTACCAAGTTGTACTTATTTAAATGGGCTAAGATATATATTTGAAACAAATAATCTATGGTCTTCAAATTGCAAGAAGAAAACAAAGATGTAAATACAAGTGACAGCGAGAAGCATAAAATATCATTGGAAGAAAACTTTAGAAATTGCTTAGGCAAATACTCCAGAAGTTCTGACTTAAAATGCTCTTTCTCAAAGGCATTCTGCCTTTTTTCTCTCATCTTAATCAAACTTTTAAAGTCACTATTGATTTTTGGTACAGGGCATTATGGGTTGAGAAAGGTTTTAGGGGTTGGGGAAGAAGGCTCAGTGTGAACAACGTCTTGCTGAGAAAGCATAGGGACCTGAGTTTGGATGCTCAGTATCCAAAGGAAAAGTTGGTCATGATGACACTCTTTGGGCCAGAATTGGAGAAAGGAGGACCTACCTCTGCAGGTTATTGGCCAGCCACTCTAGCCAGTCTGCAGGCATGAGGCTCAATGAGAGCATTTTAAGGAATAAAGAAGATTTTGGCAGGGAAGACAACCAACTTCAACCCCTGAGCTCTGAGTATGCACATATAGCGATGCACACATACATGCATACAATACACCCACCAACACCACCAACAACAACAAAATATAAGCTTCCTTAGTGTTCTTGGTAACCCTGGTACATGTCTACTTGACACAATTTGGGAAGAAAAACTGTGGTTGGTGTTACTGATACCTGATCATTTTCTTTCTCACAGTGTTTGATAGCTTAGCTTAGTTCTTCTTTCACCGAGCTGAGGTATTTGCCAAATAAATTCATTAAAAAACTAGTTGTGAAGGTTTTATTTGATTGTTACATTTAATCACATGCTGTCTGGTGAGTTGTTTGCATCTGATGCTGCAACTCTATGGAACCGTGAAACAAGGGAGCAAGTGAAAGGTCCTGTAGAATGGCAGATACAAGAGCAGCCTAACAGCCTTCCACCCCTACTGGGTCCTCCAAATAGATAAAAGCTGTGACTCTTCTTTTTAGATACAAGAAGCAAGTGTGGAAAAGATTCTGTCCTTAAATGATATTATGGATTTACCTTTGTCCCTTCCTTATAAAGTCATGTTATATTTCTCAGCTCAGAATATGGCCATATTTGGAAATCCTTTGTGGAGGCAATCAAGCTAAAATAAGATCAGTATGGGGTGCCTTAATACAACTGTTACCTTATCACAAGGGGGCAATTTAGACAAACAGGTCACCAAAAGGAAGATGATACAGAGGCACACATTGTGGCTTGTGGCACTGATGCACAGTGTTTGAGTTACACAACTGCAAACCAAGTCAAGCCCCACATGGCTAGAAATGCACAACAGAACTAAAGAGGAAAGAATTTCAGGTTCAGAAAGAGCACACCCCTGGAGATGACCTGATTGGGGACTTCTAGGTTCTAAAACTGTGAAGCATGAAGTAATTTTACATCGCTCATTTCTGATATTTGGTTACAAGAGCCCTAAGAAATGAGTTGATGAAACAGACCACTGAGGCTGATACTTGGAAATAAAGATGACAAAAAGAGAAAGGAAACTCCAAGAAAACTATGTCACCTGGATCCAAATTAGGATGAACGTTTTGAAGGAAAAAAAAGGGCAAAACACTACAAAAGGAAAACTCAACAAATACAGGATCTCCTGATTTGTTGCTTGTAAATGACCTTTTTGTACCTCATCACTATTATTATTATTATTATCATTATTATTGTTGTTGTTGTTCATGTCATTTTTTTATACCTTCTATTCCTAGCCTTTCAGATTACCATATGGGGGAAAGAGTTGAGTGCTAGGAAGTCCTGGACAGAGTAATACAGCTAGAGGTTGCAATGAGAGTGATTTCAATTCCGTTCAGGATGAGTTGTGAACAACAAGAAGAGGATGGCCATAGTCTACAAGAGAGAGTCTGTAAATCACTGTGTAAACACCCAGGAACTGCTCACCCAAAGTCAAGAACCAGTCAAGCAGTACCAGCTGTAAAAATGGAAGTGTGCAGGAAGTAGAGGATTCCTCTAACATCTGTTGGGGCCATTAAAAATGAAAACTAAATCCAAACTGGCAATATAAGAGATTTATTTTTCTACATTAACCCTGACAGCAACTGCCAAATTTTTTTCAATCTTTGCCACACAAGTACCTTTCAAGGGGCATAAGAATCAGCGCCAACTGCAAAGCAGCAATACGTGGGAAAAAAAACCAGGATTAAAACAATTTAATATTGATGGCAAGCATCCAATAAGATGAGGGTATAGAAGGGAATATGAGAAGTCAAAGCTGGCAGGAACACTTCAACATTCCCCAGGAAAATATAATCATCTGGGGAGAATATAAATCTGAAGTGCACCTTAAAACTGCAGCAGAGCCAAGCAGCTCACAGTAGGCAGTCTCACACCCTAAAAAAATGCGGAATTTGTATGAAAACCTCTCTATGTTATGAGCTAGACTACTTTGAAATAAATGCAAACCACCTCAAGTGATGTTTAAGAGTTTTCAAAATAGAAGGAGCATGGTGATGGCATGTCATTCACTCCTGGAGATGTGGATACCCAAAGATTTAGGATATCCTTGGTTGTCGTGTGCTTTTCTAGAAAAGGCTGCTCTCCCCGTGTTCTGAATCACATTTACAAGGTGTGTTCTGTGATGCCTTAACATTTTTCCCATCTCTTCTTCCTTCCTTCACTCTTTCTCCAATCAGCTTCATAACCCGGGAAAGTTCATATCCATGCATTACGAGTACTCCCATTGGTCATTAATAACAGCAGTGTTAGAATTTGTGGGTGGAAAAGTGTTTACTTTGAGTTCATTTATGTATGTAAGAACTATTTAAAAAGAGGAAACAGAAACGGGGATGTCTGTTTGACCACCACTCATATTGGACCTAATCTTCTACCACTGGTTTAGTCATGACTATCAAAATTTTCATCATTTCTAGAAAATATAGAGTAACATTCTTCTTACTACACAGTGTTGTTGTTTTGAGTAGATTAAGTAAGAGGCCAATAAGAAACAGTACTAACATGTCAGTAGCATATATTAGTGCTCAATATTAATCTACCCAATCTATTTTGTTTTTACTGCAACGTATGTTCAGTTCTTGAGTAAGGTTAGCTATGCTTGGGAGAAACACCAATAGTTCTGATGCTGTCTTCTTGTCCTTTATTATTTTCTCTATACAGTCCCTCCAAACTACTACATAAGGATACTGAGTGGGGAGTTTTGCTCTCCTTGTTCTAATCCACTGAATATTTTGAGAATATAAAATGAGCTTACAGCACAATAAATTTCTGTTTATTAGATATTGAATAAAAATCTATTTAAATTTTGTCTATTTTGATTGGCTCCCTTCTTTTTAAAATGTTCTTTTATTTGATATTAGTATTATTTTATCTCTGTCTGAGTGGTTTGCTACATGTTTGTGCATGCATGAGACAGTGTTTGGTCCCCTGGAATGGGTGACTGTGAGACACAGTGTAGGTCTGGATACCAAACTTGGGTCCTCTGGAAGAATAACAAGTTCTCTTAAGTCTTGAGCCATCTCTCCGGTCTTCATTTATTTTTTCCTTGGAAAAAGCATAGTCATTCATTTTTTCCTACTTAATCATTTTAATGTTTATTTACTCTCAAGAAACAAATCTTAATATATGTCTTCATTTTGAACAATTTTTATTATTTACACTATTTTATATTAAGTTGAAAATATATCTTTGTATAAGACAAAAAGAGTAAAATTTCAAATTAGTTAATTTGAATTATTTTTCAAGACATTAAAGAAAGAATTATGCAAACTATGCCACTTTCAAACATTACATTATGTAGAAATCTACAGTGACAGTGTGGATCGTTTAACCACGAACCTAACTATAGCAGAGTAGCAGAAATGGGCAAAATGGTGTGCTTGGAGAAAAAGCTACCTACATTTGATCTTCTGTCCTCATTCTTTTTTTGCAATTAGAGAAAGATATGAGAAACAACTCATTTTTTTCTTTTAACTCAAATCCAAACTTCTAAAATGCCAATAATTGCATGTAACTTCACAAAATTTGAAATATCCCTTCTATTGATAGCAAGTTTTATAAAAGCAAGCTAAAAACCCCAATTACTCCATAGTTCCAAGTTGTATTGTGTGTACCATCAAATAGTACATAGTGTGCCAGTTTTCTTCAGTATTTTTAATTTATCAACCTATACACTGTAACATTTATCTACAGCATTTCTCCCAGTTAACTCCAGTTAACTTCAATACTTCACAGATTGGTTATTCAGTCTGCAAAAATAAAGTCCTTGATTTCTCCATTTCACCCAAGCATCTGACTTTGGGGCACTTATTTTCTCTTTAGAATCTTTGCTCCAGGGTAGCAGTGGATGGAAAGAAGATAAAACACATTTATCAATGCTTCTACTTCCAGCAGAACTGGGAGAGGTTGGTATATAATAAGACGTTGGCAGACTCACTGAAAACGATACTCTTAAGGGAGTCAAAGTTTTCATTGATTTTTGTTTTGAGACTACATCTCTCGTTTCCTTAAGGCATCAAGCAGGAGTTTATAAACTGGGTTCAGAAAGAGAATTCAGCACAGGAAGG
Organism: Dicrostonyx torquatus; assembly: GCA_028555095.1. NCBI lineage: Eukaryota > Metazoa > Chordata > Mammalia > Rodentia > Cricetidae > Dicrostonyx > Dicrostonyx torquatus. The sequence goes on from JAQHUG010000182.1 coordinate 792,996, forward strand.
ATAATAGGCTTGGTCCTGTGTGTTACCATCTTGGATCCACAGCTGGGTACTGACCCCTGTATGTCACGAGGTAATGTGAACACAAAGAAGTCAACTTGATACAGCAGAGAAAGAGGCCCCCAGACACCACCCAAGTGGCACCTGAACTTGAGCTACCTCCACCCAGGAGCAAAACTCCCCTTCAAAACAGGAAACTTTCTTGATGCAAAACAAAATATTTCAAGCAAGCTTACAGGAAAGTGTTTGCCATTATTAATAGTTCCAAAGGTAGTGTCATTGTTTGACTAGCTGGCCTTTAAGTATAAGCCTGTGACCTAAGGAACAAGAGAAGGTTGCTTTTGAAGAATGGTAGGGTATGTTTTATAAAACTGAAAATTCAGCATCTTAAAATATTCAAGCAAAGCTAATATAAGGTTCATCATTTATAAAGTCCTAAATAAAATACAGAAATGCGGGACTGACAGAGAAAACTGGGGGTAAGCCAAATATTAAATACAAAATTTAAAACATTGTCATAATGTTGGTGTATTTCCTATGGCACATTCTTCATAAGTAATATGATTAACATAGGGCTTTTCTGATTCTTTGTGTGCACCCTCCCTAGCTCGTGCTTGTTTTCAAAATGAGTTCTTTGCACTCGATGTCTGACCAGCTATACATGGACTGTGGACTTGAAGTTAATGAAAACAAATAGCTGTAGTTGACACATCTCATGATCATGAGTTTGGAGACTTTGTTCATGCCAGGTCCTCCTCTAAGCCAAATAACAAAGTAGGCCACGATCACTGAAGTCTATAGATAAAAATTGACAGGCATGGTCATTGGCCAGGAAATGTTGCCATTGATAAGCTGTCCAAAAATCTTAGTCAAGTACAGTCAAGGTTAACCTAACAGGAAATATACAATACTCTGGCAATGGGAAGTTAATTGATTGTTCTTCTTTTCAGAATACATCAAAAGTCTCTCATTCTATTTTTAGCTTTGTAACTTAAGTCAGGTATGGAACCTGGGGCAGGAAGATAAAGTTATCTCACCAGTTTGAGATCAGCCTGAGTGATACAGCAAGCCCCATGTCCAGAAAACAAAACATATGTTTCGGCTCACTCTGTTGCAATTAGATAATTCAGAATAGTCACAGAATAAATTAAAATATTAAATCGCATTAATGAGGAGTGTCCACAGTACCTCGCATGCATCATTCTAAGCATGAGTTATGATGACAACCAAAGCAGTGTGGCTGATGAAGGCATATGACAGAATATTCACCAATACGTTTGACTGTGGTCGATATGGGTGTGATTAGATCGCTTGCTTTGCTCTCTCATGATAAGCTTTAAAAGATGAGAGCTCATCTACTACTTCCTTCTTAAACTGTTTATCTTCTCCAAAGCACGTCCTTCTTCAAACATCAGGAAAGGTAAAATAGTGTTTACAGCATCTAAGTCCTCAGTGGGCGTTCTCCTGTTGCAAGCTTTCAGTATGGACTCCTTGGTGCTGTAGTGTTGATAGAAGTTTTCAGTGGGAACATTCACCCTAGGCTGTCTCTCTGATCCTTTAAAGTCTGTTTCCCCCAACCTCTCCCCAGCATTGGGAAACTGCATCTCCCTCCCACATTCCCAGAATAGGCTAAGATTTCATTGCTACCTCGCTGGGGCTTTCAGGGAGGCCGTGTCTTCAGGCACACCAGCAACAGAAACCCTCCCGCTGTTGTTCTAACACCTAGCGAGCCGCACCGTTCCCCCTTCTAGTCCACATATGCGATAGTATATTTTTCTAAGCTCACAAGTGTTTGGCACAACTGATTCCCATGGTGCTCGAGTTATGTTGTTCTGCATTTTCATCACCAATCAGATTACTTACTTTCAGTCCATAAAAGTCGCAGAAAAGAATTTGGGAAATTTCTGTTTTATAGGGCTCTGGGGAAGAATGGCAGGACGGGCGTTGAAGGGTGGAGGAGAGAACATTGCTATAGATCAGCAGGTAGAGAGTCTTGATTTCAAAAAGAATCCTAATAATACAAGGATCAGGGCTATTATACAGTACTGCCACAGAGCACTCTCTAAGATATACTTGAACAGTTCAGCAGGTACTTTTTTTTAAAAGCATATTATGCTGTGCATCAGTGTTTGTCTCATTTAAAAGGACACAGCATACATTCAAGGTTCATGCCCATAACCAACACATTCCCCCCCAAAAAATCTCAATGTAAGCTAGTGTTTGTTTGTTGCTTCGTCTTGTAAATTCACATATGCTGGTGATGTCTACCTATAGCGAAGAAGCTCTGACTTCCATGGTCCAATGAGTTATTTTAGCCCACACGCAGCTTGGTAAAATTTTAAGTACTGATAGAACAGTCATGGTACCTGTCCTGAAAGAGTCATGAATGATGGGGGTGGAGTGACCCTTCCACTAAGAACCATGGCAAAAGTGTGGATTTCTAGCAATGGTATGTAAAAACTACTCCTTTAGCCCAGAGAAGAATGAGAATAAGGCCAACCATCTCTGCCCAGGATCAGAGGGTGGGACAGTTGTGGGAAGAAAGAATGAGAAGCGGGCAAGAACAGATTTCTGTCCTCAGATCTAGGGGAAAGTGGTCTATTCCAAGAAAAGCATCCCATAATTCACCTACAGCACACTTACCCTTCTTTTTGTTAACCAGGAAATGAGCAATATGTTCCCTTTTAGGAAATGTGCTGTTCCTTACACACTGGCTTATATTTCACCCATTATAATGGCTTTCGTCCACTGGCTTTGCGATGTTCCCTGCCAACTGTTCAGAGGGTAACAGTTACGAGTAGCAGAAGAATTTTACCTACGGATACACAGCATTTAAGATTTATTGCTATGGGTCTATTTCTAAGTGCTAACCATAATTCTAATAACAGTTTAAACTCAGTTAAAACGGTTTTGCAGCTTTGTTAGATCCAATGACTCCTTCAACTCTTTGGGATTTCTTATTCATGAACAACTCAAGTCTAATTATGTTTACTCTTTCCTCTGGAAACATAGGAGAACTTTATAGGGTAATCTAAACATGATAAGTCATATTTAACTTCATGAGATGACACTTTAATCTAGGCACTGTCTGCCTCCTCTAGTCCTTCTTTGATACCTTACTCAGATGGGCTGTGCTTCTCTGTTTCCTAGAACATCAGTAATCATACTTGCTGTTTTAGCTTGCATCCCATGTCACTGTGCATACTTCTGTCATCCTTTGATATGAGACAATGGGTGCAAGTGTTAAGTACCTTAGTTATTGAAACTTTGGCCCTGGATTACATCCTGGTTGTACCACTGAGCATATTCAGCATTCTGTAGTTGTAGGTAAATCCCATTGTCTCTCTATGCTTTATTCATTGTGCCTCGTTACCTCAATGTTTCCTCCCCTTTAAAAAAAAGAGATACTAGCAGTGCCCAGTGAACCATGTCCTGAGACTAGTGGATAAATATACAAAGGGGTTTATAAAAAGACGTGTGTAGTGTCACCTATCTGTAAGCCTACTAGTCATGTGAACAGATATCCAGGTGAAACTGAATCTAATTCCAGATAATTTAATTTCTATCATATTTAGGTGAGACAGGGTGATAGATATAAGGTTGGGGAGATAGTTTAATAGGTAGACTGATGATAGATTTAGATTATATATATACATATATATGTATATATATTAATTAGATAGATAAATGATAGGTAGGTAGATGTATGATAGATTCATAGAAAGATAGATAGATATTTAGCAAGAATGCACTAGCTTGACATCTAGACATTTAAAGAATGTTAAATATAATACACACAGCTTTGTCTTCTCTGTTTTGCCATAAGGAAGTCACAACTAACTGATTCTTAGACTTACATGTCTTTCAGATATATTTCTTGTCAAGAACACTTAAAATATTGTGCTCATCCAATAACATGACTAGTCAGAACCCAATCGAGAATAAGTTTCTATTGTACAAACAACAATGAAAAACAGAAATAATGTACTCTTTCCCAACAACAGGAGATATATGTCAAATAATAAGGAGATGTATCTTAATAGCTACACTGGACCATGATACTGAAAAGTGCAAAAGCTAATATTAAGCAAAAACAAGATGTTATGATTTGCATAAGCAATGGAAATATGAAAAAAGTAATGATTGTACTTTTAATGTAGAAGAAATGGACAAAAAAAGAATAAATGTAAGTCAAGGCTGAAAATATATAACTGAGAATTCTATAACTTTATATACTCAGGAGATTGAGAGTATCATAAATTCAAGGCCACCCTAAACAACTTATTTTGAGATAGTCTCTCAAAATAAAAAAGTTAAATAACAACAATACTAGTCTGGAAATGTAATACAGTGAAGGAGAGTTTTCCTAGCATGGGGAAGATCTAGTTTCAATTCTGTAGTGCTACCAATTTATACTGATAACACAATATAAATAGATATATTGATAATTTTAAATAAATGAACAGAAATGCTATACTTGCCTGATATGTCAGGGGATAACATTCAGAAAAAGAACTTGAATTCATGCTGGGTAACTATATTTGTGTTTGGTTTGACCCCTGTCTTGAGAAATGTTTATTACAGTTAATGATTCTCCCTATGGTGGAATATATAAAAACCATGCTTAGAAAGAACAAAAATGCTATCTTGTAAAAGGCATGATACTTAGGTCAAATTATGAGAATGGTTCTACAATTAGTTGTTACCAACATGACTTTGGATATAGCAATATTAAATTAAGATATAGAAATGAAAATCAATATGTAAGATGCAAGAATCCTAAGTGATTAAATAAGAAAATTATTTATAAAATTCAATTTTTGAAGTTTAGTATTAACAAAAATAAGAACTAAACATATTGGGAGAAAATTGACATCCTAACAGAAGAATGTTTAGTGTCTGTATTATTATCATTACTTAGGTCTAAACAGATTACCTTCAGGTAAGTGATGCAGTTCTTTAAAATAAATAAGAACTAGTTGTTCCAAACTTATTTCTTATTTGCCTATTTCCTTTCCCCGACGACAGTTGTGACACGCCAGTAGAAATAAAAATTGGCTTCAGCACATGACAGGTGATTTGGAATCCAATCCAAAATTAACATTTGTCAGTCGACTACTGTGGAAGTTATATAATTTTCTTGAGCTTCAATTTCTGGGAAATAAGTTGTAAAAATGCAATAGGAATGATAACAGGTAGCTTACTCTTCATAATACTGCGGACACTACCCTGGTAGCAGATCTTGGTCTAATATTACTCCAGCCTATCACAACAGCTAAATGGTGCATTGGGAGTTTGACATAGTTTGGGTAGATAGTGTGTGCTCTATGAAACAAAGCCCCACATGACTAGCTCCTCAGTTAACTTGACATTATATTGGAAATTTAATGTGTTGGGTTAAGAGACTTGACCAAACTGCTGTGCCTTAAATCTACATTGTATGATCTTACCAAAATGACTAGATTTTAGTAAAGTGATGATTTAGAAAAATTATATGCCTGTAATTAAAAGACACATAAATACACTTAATCTGCAAGGACAGGCTACTTTTAGGTTTGTAAGAAAAATGGAGAAATAAAATTTACATGAATTTCCATCTTCAAGAAAAATTGGCATAATATTTATGATATTTACAGTCTCTCTCTCTGAGATCGTCTATAGTTCATAAAACTGCAATTTAGGATAAGAAGAGATAAAATCTCATAGAGAATACTATTTGCAGAGCGTAAGTGTCACTGAATTAGATTATGCAAATGAGCTGAACAATATACTATGAACATAGTTATGCTTTCTTATATGGTATGTAAATGTGCAAATTGCATTTGATTTAGAACCAAATTCTGCCATTTTTAGAATTTACTACTATCAGTGTTCATTTTACATGAATGCGTGGGCATTTTTCATTGTTTTTGGGGACTCACTTGCTGTGTGTTAAGAAGCCTGGATGTGTCCCTGCTCAGTTATGCCATAAAAATATTAATTCAATAATCAGCCATTTTTATTTTATTCATTGACTATATGCATTCTGTTTGTTGAACTATTAATCACAATCCACTAGGGGTTACAAGGTTATCTAAATAGTTATCTAAATAGTTAATGCAAACTGGAGACTATGAAAATAGAAGGAGGCTAGGAAGAGGTTTTCTGATTAAATTAAGTTAGTGTCTTTAAATTCTGTGAAAAAATTAAGCCCCACTTTTTAGTTTCTTGACAAGTTCTTTAGTCTACAGAGACTTTATTTTTAAACAAATGATTCTAGGTTTCTTTCTAATCTTTATTAACAATACACAGTCCTGAGAGGTGTGGCGCAACAGCCCATTATGCCCTCATTATTAACAATACACAGTCCTGAGAGGGTGCAACGCAACAGCCCACCGTGCCCTTGTTTCTGTCAGAGTTCTTGCTTCTTTACTTTCTATGGCCGGTGAGTCCCTACTACTCAGGAAAGTCTAATGTTCTTGGCAAACTACACACTGATTTCAAAGTTCAGTGCCTGCCACTGATGCTATTGCAGTCATTATTCATGTACGGGGTGGAATGATGCCTCTGAACTTGACCATTCTTTCATCTCTCAGTCCAAGTCTGGAGGATTCTTGATACTCAGTGAATTGCTATTTGATATCCAAGTGTATCATTATGATTTTTATATTGCCCTATAACTAATTTGGTACATATTTATTTGTTTTAATTCTATGAATTTTTTAAGGGTTTACTTGAAGAAGGTGTGTCTGGTTTTAAATGCAGAAGTGCATAGAAAAGCAAGAAGATGAATGGTATTAGCATATACATACATCTATCAATTTCTTTGGAATTAAATACCTCAAAGGATCTAAATATATCATTTGGGGGACTGTTTTACATTTCAATTATTTGCTTTTAATAGACTCCCAAATTCTGACCACAAGTCAATAAATTTTCTATAGTCTTTTTACTTTGCGATATTATTTTCTAATTTTTTTATTTAGTTAAGACCTGTAATGTGGCCATAAAGAAGGCTGGCAAACTGTGGTACAGTGAATTCAAACCTATTTTTAGATGATCCAAATTAACACGATTTGTGACAAACATACAGTGGTTTATTTTATAAACCCTACTAATAATACATGAAGCATGAATTACAGATATGAAAGCACATTAAAAAGCAACAGCAAAATAATACACGTATGAGAAAAGTGAAGTGAAATGGAGGTTGCAAAAAGGAATCTATAAAGAAAAGACACAGAGAAAATGAAAAATCCTGAAAGATAAATTAATGTATGCCCAAAGGCAATGAATGCCATTTAGTAATAAATATACTGGAAATAAAAACGGAGCCAATTAGTATAAACAAGAAAATGTAAAAATAATCAGGAATAAGAAAGAGTAATACACAAGGCGAGTTCCATAAAATGTAAACTAGGAAGATTATAAAATTGAAGTCAAGAGAGAACATAATGAGAAGAAAGGACAGCAAACAAAAGGAAAACTGTGACGGCAACGGCGGTAAATATGACAAGACTGCCCGGTGCAGTGAGGCCAGGTCCGGCCCTCAAAGGGTTGAAGTGATAATTTACTGGCAGCCAATGTGGAGAAACTGATGAAACAAAATTACTTTTCTTTTGTCCTCAGTTTCCACAACTAGCGGAAAGGCTAATGTGGCAGGTGCAGCATCCATTCACCGAGGACAGAAAAGGAAAGCTGGAGGTAACTAAAATTGTTTTGGGGTCTTCTTTGGAACACATCATTCTGTTTAAAACAAAAAGTAAACTGACAATTGCAGGTTTAACGTTTACTGCAAGTATCAGGAGCCTGTCGATTATTCTGAGAGTATAAACAGCCTTTACACAGTGTCTGTAAGAGAAATCCAGTAAACAGTAGGCCAGCCAAGTTGGACTAAAATAAATAAATATTTAGACTACCCTTTATACATTATAGTTTACATTGCAGAATAAATAAATAATGATATAACTGGGATTGTTTTCATCTGGAATTTAATTTTTTTTCCCTGGGGCTGAAGAGATGGTTCAGAGTTCTAGGTTTGGTTCTCAGCACACACACACAGGGTCTCACAGTCACCTGTAATTCCATTTCCATGTCCTCTGTGGGCACCAGGCATGCATGTACTGTGCATACATACGTGTAGGCAAAATGCGTGCACGTATAATAAAAATAAATAAATTAAACATATCTTTTCTTAGTGAGAGTCTAAGTTTTAAAGAAATAGTAGAGTATTTTTGTGGTACCAGATTTCACACGAGAATCATTTCTATAAATGAACTGAATGAACCGTCATGTAATAAGCTGAAATGTAAGGATTTTACTTCATAGTGCTGTGTAGAAAACAGTCAGGAATTAAAACAAAACTCACACAAAAGTTAACACGTTACTCTAAGATCTTATTGTCTTTAGTGGTGGAATTACATTTCTAACCTGAAAGCTTCTCATGACGCCTTTAACAAACGTGCACATTAGCCCTCGGGGATTTGTGATCGAGATTTCTCTTATACAAATGTAATAGAGCTGACCTGAGACAAAAGGCATATATTCTTTTTAAAATTAATTAATTAATTAATTTTTCTTCCAAACATTACATCCCAACTGCAGTTTCCCCTCCCTCCTCTCCTCTGAGTCTCTTCCCCTCCCCTCTTCCCCAGAACAACCCCTCCGTTTTCCTTCAGGAAAGAGCAGGTCTCCTATGAATATGACACAACTAAACATGGCATAACAAATTGCAATAAGGCTAGGTATATACCCTCAAGACCATCAATCTACACCGCCATATATGTACCAATAACACATGCAGAAGACAGCACTGGCTCCCTGATTATCGTTCCAGTCTCTCTGAGCCCCTGTGAGCCCTGGTTAATTGATTCTGTGGGGCCATGCTCTTGTGGTTTCCTTTTACCCCTCTGGCTCCTCCGTCCCCCTCTTCCACAGGATTCCCAGAGTTCTGACTAATGAACAGTTGTGTCTGTTTTAGTCACCGATATCCCAGATAACAATTTACAAAGGAAAGGTTTATTTCAACTCACAGTTTCTGAGGTTTCTGCCCATGATCAATTTTGGCCCTGTTTTTTTTTTTGTTTGTTTGTTTTTGTTTTTTTGGTTTTTGAGACAGGGTTTCTCTGTAGCTTTAAGGGAGCCTGTCCTGGAACTAGCTCTTGTAGACCAGGTTGGCTTCGAACTCACAGAGATCTGTCTGCCTCTGCCTCCCGAATTCTGGGATTAAAGGCATGCGCCACCACCGCCCAGCAGTAATGGGCATCTCTTTAAAGGACAGCTCGATGACCTAACTTCCCACCTGAGGACCATTCTCTTTAAGGTCCTAGCAGCTCCTAATACCACCTTTGCTGCTGGAGTTTCAATCTTCAACACACAGACCTTGGGAAGAATCTTTAAGACCAAAACACAGCAAAACTTCACACATACTATCAGAGACCATATGCACCTGTGCTGTAATTAGCAAGGTAGATGAAAACACTACCATAAAAGAATTTCTGAAAACCTGGGGAAAGATTTGTGATCATTTGGAAATTATTGGAGTACATGTCAAACAAAGATGACCCAAAGTTCCACAGAAAATATAGAATAAATTCAGCCACTGTCCAATAAGTTTTCCCCTGTACTATATGGGGGTTAATGCAGGAATTCACAGTTAGACAATAGGCCGAGAGTGAGAGATTAGGGATGCTTAGTCCTATCTTACATTTCTCACAGATATATCAGGATTTATACACATATGAACTCAAAAAGACTGTGTTTGCCTGAGTAGGAGACTGGACAAATTCAAACAAGACAGGGTCCCAGTGCTGAGGTGGGGAAGTAGACAGAGTTCCCATTCCCATCCAAGGAAATCTTACTGGGTATACAAATCACACTCAAGGGTGGACCCCAGGCCTAGTAATAGAATCCAACATAATATGAATCGAAACAAAATTTTGTCTTTTTTATTTGCCTATTTTTTTTAAAGAGAGTTAGAAAGGCATGGAGTTGAAAGAGTACCAAGTAGGGGAGAATCTAGGAGGATATCAAGGAGGGAAAACATCAGAATATATTATATAAAATAACATTATTTTCAATAAAAATTTTAAGAAAGTAGAGTAAGGAAGTTTCGAACATGAGGGACTGAGAAATCAAAAATGAGGATGTGACAGCTCCTATTCCTCACTTGGTCTCTGCCTAGTATTTTATACAGCTTCCATTACTGGTCCTTAGAACATCTGTCCATCAACACAAAGCAGAATTGTGGTTATGACTCCACTGCATAACTGATTTGAGGTGGGTATGATTATATGATTTTGTGCAACAGACAATGTAGAGAGGTGTCACATGGTTTGGATACTGTTTAACACCCTCACTCTATGCTTTGTGTGTTTAAGGTTTGTATGATGGTGAGTCAGATTTAATGAGATGGAGGTGTCCTTAGGACATTAGTAAAATTCATCTCCTCATGCACCTAGAAGATGCTTTCAAAGAGGGTTATCTATAGAGAGCACCCACTTGGAATGTGAGCAGCAGCATCCACTCACACGAAGTTCAAGTTGTGGAATGAAGAGAGGCATTTAGAACTAGCATTGTCTTTCTCTGTCACATGGCCTCTATGAACTGAACTTCTCTGCCCTGTCACCATGGACTGAAGTCTTTGAAGGCATCAGCCAACAGAAACCTTCCCTTTCTTAAGCTCTCTCCTTGGGTATTTATCAAAGTGGAAAAAAAAATCTGACTACAGTTTGGTCACCATTTTGAGAAATGATGGGTCCTTAAAGAAGTGTTAGAGACTCGTTGGTGGTCCTTAAGTCTTAAGAAGTGTACGAGACTGTTCAGCCTGGTTCTTTGGCTTCCTGGTGTAAGATGGAATTCTTTCATCTCAAACACATTCTTCCTATTGCCATTTATTACAAGCTACCATAGAGAGGGCTTTCACTGCAACTGAGCAGATGAGGAGTCTCCTTCCACCCTTGAACCTCCA
>JAQHUG010000182.1:807281-829244 GCA_028555095.1 Dicrostonyx torquatus
GAGACCAAGAAGGGATCAGATCTTGGGGATCTTTGGAAGTTACCATACAGATACTGAACTTTAATTTCTAAAAGATATGCAGGGTTGCAGAGAAATTATTAAAAAAACAGACAAGAAAAACAGAATATGTGCTTTAGAATGATCTTGGCAGCCAGCCCCAGGATGAATGCTTACAGTTGATTGAGAATATCAGAGTATTATTTAGGAACCTCTAGTGAAAATCTAATCTAGTGAATGATAAGCATGGGGAAGAAGGTAATTAAAATATATTCCAGTTGAAGACCTTCAAAACTTTGTGCGGTTTAATAGGTCTTAGTAAAGACGGACACTATTTGTAATTAAGATAGAGGGTAAATTTGTGCCAGGAATGGAGCTTCTTAATTTGGAATTTGGTCAGCAAAAAACTGGTAAATAATTCCTGACAGATGGCAACACAGAATCTTCTATGACCATTAACATCAAGATCTCTGCTTTATGCTCCATCCAAGAGTTGCAACTTCTGACAATATCGCCATTTCCAATTCTATACTAGGTCACTTGCCATCAGAGCATCATTCCCTTTTTAGGAAAGCAGAGGTCTCTTTTAATTAATAATGTTTGTGATAACATTGATGGTTAAGAATATACATACTTGGAAGCCTTATATACTACAAGATAATTGGCATATGCCACTCTGGTGTTTAATAGGTGACAGATCAAAGTGCAGAAGGTTTACTAGAGATCTGAATCCACTTCTAAGAGTTTGGATGAGCTGGATTTCCTGTTCAGCCTTCACATCTTGGTTTCCGCTTGCTTGCTTGTTTGCTTTTTAGCTCACTTCTGATTCTCACTGGTCCACGTTAACTGTGAATATAGTTCTTCTTTACACTCCAGGATCATTATATTGCCCCTGAATGATGGACTTATGCATGTGATATAATATTTTTCATTTCATTGTCCTGATTCATGGGACATTCCCAGAGTTCTATATTTGAAATTATTTCCAATGTTAATGCCACATTTAAAATGAACAAAAATGTCACAAGTTTTGTATCAGAATATGCCATAAAATTTTAAAGAATAATGTTACATGACTATGTGGCAGCTAATGCTGTTAGGTGGCTTTGAGTATCTCTAAATTGCTTTTTGGTAATGAGTCACAGGTTGCCTGGAGATATCACTTACATTGTGCTATCTATTTGGACTCAATTATATTTACTTCTGAAATTTGTTGTCTTTAGCCTCATATAGCTATAAACAGTTTGGAGGGATTAAAATGCTATACATCATTGCATAAGAGCTATTGTTATAAGATTAAAGAAACTGGTTTGCAGAAACACAGATACATTTTCATATTTCTGTGATGGCAGGACTGAAGAGAAAGCAGGGACTTTCTAAGTATATTGTCTTTGTTTAAAATCTCAAATGGAGGAGGTATGTCTTACCCCGAAGGCAATTTCTTACTGTCTTTGATTCCTAATAAAGCACTTTCTATCTTTCGCTGATTTGTTGGTTTGAAATAATTTATTGTCATAGAAAAGTCTCTCTGCTAACAAAGTGCGATTTCACAACAAACTTGCATCATTACAAGTAACCTTTAATGTTTTCTCCCTTTTTCTTGTCTGGAAACAGAAATTTCATTAAAACCAAACTTTTGAAGTTTTCTGAAAGCATATGAAAATATGTCTCCCTCAAAAACATTAAATAGCTGTGCATGATATAATGTTTCATTTTGGGTTAGGCGATGAAGGAATAAACTACTTTCTGATCTTGTTTCATAGTAATATTCCTAGTAAATTCATGAAAATTGGTGTAAGTGACATAATTAAGGGTATATTTTTCCAATGAGAAGTAATATAAAAATTAAAATAAACAGGCCCATTATTGTAGGGACACAACCCATATCTAATATTTTTCCCCTCTGTAGCTCTATAATACTAACCTATGCTCATCTCAGTACAGGTGGATTTCTTGAATACAAGATGAGGCCATGAAGGATGTGCAAATGCATTTTTTAAATTATTTACATCAATTTCTGAAGAAAACAGTATTACCAGGAAAGGGTTAGAAGTTACTGAAATGAATTTGGAAAGAGCTCCATAAAGAAGAGTCATTAGGATAATTTTCTCAATTATAAATAAGAATGAAATAAGTCCTTTCTCAAGAGAGACAATGGAAAAAGACAGTGCTGGAAGGAGTTGGTGAAGAGCACAGGTTACCCCCACACACAAAAGGAAGAGGAAGCCTGTGCCCACAGGGAAATGTGAATACCGAAACAGGATTGATGGCAGCTAGAAGTTTACTTAAGTCAATGGATTTCAACTGGAGCATGCCTAAGAATGATTTGCATAGAAAGAATGTTGCCTAAGAAAATGAGGAATCATGAAAATTCAGTAGAGAAAACTAAAAAAATTTGTAACACTCACTGAAATCACTACCAACTTAAAGGAAAAAAGATAAAGAAAAAAAGAAAACCCTGTGGTACGGCACAAATCGTCTAAGCACCGACTTTGATTCTTGTAAGAGGTTATTGTATAGGCAGGGTATGCTAAGTTACTGCTACCCTAATGGATTATGTTGACATTTTGCACGTTTTTTTTTATATGAGTGCTTGAAGATTTCATTATAATAGACATATATGCATTTTATCAGTTAGGGGCCTCTGTTGTTGTTTTACATTAAACAGATGGCTCTCACTGTCCCTTTTATAATGATTAGGACTTGGCTATCCACTCAATATTATTATTTTGTCTTTCTGGTTTATAATGTCTGTGTTGATAATGAACCTATCCACACATATAAAAACATACGTATACATGCATAAGTATTATATATAGAAAATTAATTAATAATTAAATATTTTAAAACAAGAGAAGCATATGTAGGTATAGACACAATGTTACACAGATATACATTTCCTTGTGGAAGTAAAATATTCATATTTGCAGGCATTTATGGAATATTCCTTTCTATAACATCCAGTTCTGCCAGAAAAATAAAATGTCTTTTCTATAAATGTTTCTTTCTTTCTTTTTCTTTTTTTTACTTAATGTATTTCTCTCCAATAACAAAAGTACAGTTCTTTTTAAATGCCTTTTGCATAATGTCACATTAAATGTGGCTTTTAATTATTGGTTTTGATGATTTTTGAAGATTTTTGTATTTAGATGGCATACACATTTTCAATCATGTCTTAATTACTTTTAAAAATGCTGCACTGGCTTAGGGACAAGACAGATAACTTGTTAAGCATTTGAAATTTCTGAGCTGTTTTCTCAGTTCTGGCAGTCACTACCCAAGTCCAGATTGTAACCTCCTTTCTGCCTCCAAAGCCTGCCTTGGCTCCGTGTCCAGCGAGGGATTATGGATTTAGCAAGGAAGGTAAGTGTGACTACAAGCATTGGCTCACCATCTGCTCCCCAGCAGAGCGTGGGCCAACCTGCATCGCCTGCAGCAAGACCAGGGCAGTGTTCTCCAGCCAGCCCTTTCCAACCTGGCTCAAGGCACACTGCACATTCAGTCAGATGATTAGGTCTAAGTAGTCCATATGTAACAGAATATTTTTCCTAAATACCAAAATGAAAACAAAATGAATGCCATTTTTTTTCATTCTCCTTACTCGATACATCAAGTTTTACACAAATAAATACTCTCTTAAGGTTTATGCAAATGATAGAAAAATAAAACTATGCATTATTTAGCAGTTCTTCCTATTTCAAGATCTAACAGACTTTATTCACAGCATGTTTTTCCCTAGTTTATGCTGGCCTTCTTTTCTGATTCGACTTTTTAATTCATCTTTTTAAATTATTCCTTTTTAAATCATTATCTTATGTGTCTTCATAGATTTTAATGTATTAATCTATTATTAATTTTTACTATACTTAACCTAATCTTAAGTTGTTTAAAGCTCTTTTAAGAGTAAACACTTGCCTTGCTTCAAAAATAGCTTGTACTTTAATATTTTGTGTATTTGATCCAGTAGCCTCCTTCAAGCCTATCACATAAATTATAATTTTATTGTGGCATTTTTATGCACAGGATATTCAAGTATCAAACAAGAAGATTAACCTTTGGGTTCAAGAACCAAGATTATTTTTCAATTCATAAGAAGATTTTTAGTCACCGATATTAACACATTTATTTCTTTTTGAATTTATTTTGTTTCAGGTCAAGAGCTTAAAAAAAATGATTTCCATAAATACCAGAAGAGCATGCAGTTTCTGCCTCCTTTATTCCTATTGCTGAATTCAGGCCAATGTGAACCTGAAAATAAGCTAAACAAACACCTCACCCCTTTTACTTAAACTTTTGTTTTCCTGACTGCAGAATGCACACAGAAAACAATCTAAAACTGTATAACCCATAATACAGTATATTAAATTACAACATTGGTCAGTAATGGAAACTTATTCCCAGATATGAATTATTTACAGCCCATTTAAGTAATCCATATTCAGGTGTAGCAATGAAAAAAAGTGCAACATAAATCTTTAATGTTGACCGGTTGAGAGAGCAGAGCTGAGGATTACAGACATTTTAAAGAAAGAAAAAAAAAAAACTAAACGAATTGATATAGCCTGTTCAGTGGCTTACTGCACCAGCGTGCTAATAAATTGACGGATGGCATGTCAGGTGTAGGAGGTGAAACCCTAGCATTTCTAATAAGGCGGGATCTAACACCACACTACCGAAATAAAGAGTTCTGAACTTGGCTCTTTCAGGAAATCACCTGCACCTTTTTGTCTATGCGAGTGTTGAAAATATCATTTTGTAACATCAAAATCTATGAAGAATTTTATAAAAAACAATTCACTAATTGCATTAGGAATTTCAGTGAGCCATGTAGACGGTAGCATAAGACAGAGAGAGGATACTGAGAAGAAGTAGCTCTTCATCTTTTGTGTGGAACTGTAGCCAATGCCATATTTGGGAGATTACGCTTATTAAAGAGAATGCCTCTGACTTTGCTTTACGTTTCTGTAGTGTCTAGAAGAGAAAATGCCCACTAACTTAAAGGAACAAAAGTCTCTGGAGTTTTTCCTGCTATTTTTCTGTACATACTGTGCAAGTTGTTAACGACTTCACACTGATGCACAAAGATGATGTGTGGAGAATTTCACTTGCGATTTCTTTTGTTTCCTGGAGCAGCACCTATATTAATTCATCTTATAAAGATCATTGCTCAAGAACCAAATTTTGCATATATTAGAAAGCAGAATTAGCATTGCAGTGTGTACAACACTCAGCACCAACTTCTCTCCAAGCAACCATTAAAGGTCATGTTTTGACGACTGAATGGCATGTCTGCACCTTGGTCCCCTGGAGAGGCATTCCCCAGGTACATGCAAAAGGTTATTAAATTACCTTCTGAGCGACACTATCTCTTTGGACGAAAATAATTACAGGCTTTTAGAGGCATCAGAATGCTTGCTTTCTTTCTTCCTTTCTCTCTCTCTCTCTCTCTTTTTTTTTAATAAGATGAAGATGCACTACCTAATGACCATTTTTGTGTGTGAGTCATATAGCTGTCAGTGGTGACAGGACAAATGAGCATAATGGCCTAGCTTAAAGGGGAAAGGTTCATTTTAAATAGTGACAAATAATATTTAAATGGCATTGTTGGAGACCCATCATGCTTGTAAAATGGAGTTTGTATCCCTCCTTCATCCTCTAATTTCATCACTGTCAAATGGCATTAGCTGCTAACATACAACATCAGGTGCAGATAGGATTTTTAACTGTTAAACATGCCCCTAACCAAACAACATGGATCTTATTTGTCCTGGAGTTTTCTTCGCAATATGAATAACTCATTAAATAATTAGAAAATAAATATATTTCATTGTAGAAGACAACTTTGAGGAAGAAAATAGTTTTAAACTATAATGCCTTGAATATTCTTTTGTTATAAAAATTTTTGAAAAAAACAAACATGATATAGATTTTAGGCTAACTATCCAGACCATGTTGGGAGTGCCTAGAGAAGATGACCAGGTACAGTATTTGGTCATAGATATTCCATTGGAATGGATCACTAGCATAAACATTCTTTTTTTTAAAAAAAAATGCATGACTTCAACACGTAATAACTATGGGAATCAAAATCACAAGCTAGATTTTCCTATTCTTTGTCTAGAAACAGAACTTTTAATAACGACATTAAAATGAGTAAATGTGGAGATGTCTTCTGCAGAGAACTGCACTTGTGACTTCCAACTTTCATAGAGAGCCTTTGAATTCTTGAATATTTTTACATAGCTTCATCACATTTATTACTACTTTATTTTCAGATCACTTAAGCCAAAACTGGAGACAGTTTAGGTACCTTTGAGTTGTTAAAAGTTATAGCCAATTTTCTGAAAAATTATACCAGCTAAAAACACAACATTAAATATTTACCCTGTTGGATGTTAAAAAACGCTTACAATGAAAAATGTTCACATATTGACTATTCAAAATGGCCTGCACTTTGAAATGGTGAAATGGAAGGGATTGCAGATGTACAAGAATAAATATAAAAACAAATGAGTTGACTTGAAGTGTTGCCGGCTTTCATAAACATGCTACTGCAATAACATGTGACATTAATATTTAATTACAAAAGCACTGCTGCAAAATCTTTGAAATTAATGTTTTGCAAAATTAACATTCAGTGCACAGAAGCAAAGTCGTTCCAGGCGCGACTGTGATTAACAATGCCATTCACTTTACATATTATATTAATATATTATTCAAGCTACGAATTAACACCTCCTAATTTAAATAAGGTGCTACATATCATGATGAGCTAAAATGCTTTTCTTAAAATGGCCCGTCTGATTTTAAGCAATCTGTGTTTATCATTTAATATTTTGTTATTGAATACTGTTCTCTGTGAAACTCCTTCCACTTTCATTTCAAGCAGAGACCTCATTAAACTGGTGTGTTCCGTTCCTCGGATTGCTAAGCCATTTGAACCATATTTTGTTTGCTTGCTACCAGAAGCACTGAAATACTGTGTGTGTGAGCCTGCTCTGGGCAGCCATGCTTTTACTTTGAAGGTTCTGAGGGATCCTTTCAGGCAGCGTGCGGTCTGCTTTCAGGGAGACACTTGTTTGCACAAACGTGGCTACTGTCATTGTGCCTTGCATCAGATATCCGTGTATTCACTCAGAATGCCGTGGAAACAGCTCTGGGAGGGGGAAGCTGAAATTCCCCACATTGCTGCTCTGCTGACTCACATGGAACACCTGTTTCCCACAGAATTGGGAAGATGCTTAGAAATGGCACTCCCTTCTCCTTCTAGTGTCTGGATGAGAGTGATTGTCGTCCTTGTTCTGATCCCATTCACCAGGAAGTAGTCCAGAGGGCCGGTTCTGTTTTGCTGAGGTCCATGCAAATGAGTTTCTTGTTTCAAGGAAAAGAACAGTTGAGTTAAATGAAATCACCACACAGGAAATTCCACTTTAAAGCCTTCAAAGTTTGTAGGCTTTATTATTGTATTTTGGGGGCCTCAAATTTCAATGGCAATTTGATTATTGTCATATTTGAACTAAAGACAATTACTGTCATGCTTATTAAACACTATGAAAGAAAAATCAATTATTAAGATAACCTCAAGATAAATTTAGTGTGTTTGCAAAACAGAATCTTATTTATAGCAGAGTTCCTTAGCTTCCAATCAATCAACCAATGTACGATATGATGAGATTGGCAGGTACTCACTTCACAATCTAGAACCCTAGACTTAAGAGGAGCTTTATTCATTGATTTCAAGTAAAGGTCCATAGGCTACGTTGCTAGATAGCTCTCCCACGTTGTGTAATTCCAACTCAAGTTAACTTTGGTAATTGAATGGGTGTCAGTTTTGAAATCATCAAAAAAAAATTGCTGGAATGTTCTGTAGCAAACAATTAGCTTAAACAGGGTATGTGAAGACAATAAGTCAGTTACCTAGGCTCAGTAGTTGTCAATGCACTGTTGACACCTTTCCAGTTTTAAAAAAATAAGGTAAAGCCGAGCAGTGGTGGCACATGCCTTTAATCCCAGCACTGGGAAGGCGGAGGCAGGCAGATCTCTGTGAGTTCCAGGTCAGCCTAGTCCACAAGAGCTAGTTCCAGGACAGGCTCCAAAGCTAAGAGAAACCCTGTCTCAAAATACCAATAAATAAATAAATAAATAAATAAGACAAGAAACCATAACAAAGATTCTTAAAGAACTGGGTTCATCTTAGTCTTGGTTTTTGTTGTCAATGACTTCTTGCTTATGTACCTTCTAATTTGAAATTTGTATTAACACAATTTTTTATTTATTTTTATTTATTTATTTTTTTGTAGTCCAGGCGAGCCTTGAACTCAATCTAGTTGCCTCAACCTCCAGAATACTAGGATTCTAGGTATATACCACCTTGCCTGGTACCTTGCCTGGTATTTTTACGTTCTAATTGAAAAAAAAAAAGAGATAGTTTTCCTACAATATAGTCTGGGATGCTTTCCTCACCCCTAACTCTTTCCAGATCTTCCCTACCTCCCCACTTGGAAAATAATTCAGCAAATGCCTTATCACTGAGCTGTAGCTCCAGCAATACCAATACTTTTTTAAAAGCTTTTTTTTTAGAGTTATTTATTTTATTTCATGTATATTTCATTTTGGAGTGTTTTCCTGCAGGGATGTATGTGCGCCACTTGGTTTGATGCTCACAGAAGTTAGTTATGAGTGTATTGAATACCTTAGAACTGGAGTTACCCATAGCTGTGAACCACAATGTAGGTTCTGGGAGCTGAACCAGGTCCTCTGCAAGACCAACAGAGCTCTTAACTGTGAAACTGCCTTTCTAGCCACCCCTATCTTTTTTTTTTATTAAGAATACCTTATTTAATTATTTTCTCAGTTGTTGAGAGTTTTATGAAAGTAAACTTTCGAGCAAGAGTTTTGATAGCAATTATGTAATGGGCTTACAAAGATTATTTGTTCACAATTAAAAAACACACTAATTCTAAATGAGTAACACAGTTTGGATAGTCACTTATCAGATTAAAATATTGAAGTTAAAATTCTGAAAATTATGTATAATATATTAGATAACATATACAATGTATGTATATAAAATGTTGGATTAAGTCATCAACCTCTGTGTTTTGCACATAAACAGTTTCTGAGGAAACACCTTCAGTGTCCCTTGCCTTGAGAGTCACTTCTGTAGTAAGAATGCCAAGGAGAAAGACAGACTCTACATGAATATTTGTCTTTTAAATATTCAAATAAACTAAGAAATCTCCTTATTTTAGAGCTCTTCGCCACCTTTGATTTTCATAGACTCCATTGGATTACAGCATCGAAAATTTTCTGAAATTGGTTAGAATGTTGATCATTTTTTTCCATAGGGGATCGTGGATGCTATGGGCTACATTTTAGAAATAGCTATTCTAAATAACAAACAAACAAATAAGCAAAACCGAAGTCATGCTCTTGGTTAATTTATGAAATTACAACCTGTTGCCGGTATTTCAAGTTTTAGAAACAGACATCTTACTGCTTGGTGTTTTACTGAGATGATACTAGAGGTAAGGAGCAGCAAGCCTAAATAAAGCTTTAAGATATATTTTTCTAGGGAGTCAGAGACGTGGTTCTGCAGTGGAGACAGCATCATGCTTTTCAGAGGGCCGTGTTCAACCCCCAGCACCCACAGGAGGTTGCTCACAGCTTCAGCATCTCCAGCCTCAGGGTACTTACTACCCTTCACAGCCACCGTCCTCCCATGAACATGTTCATACACAGAAACACATACATACACATAATTAAACATAAAAAAGTAGTAAGTTTTTCTCAGTTGTACATTATGCTTAGCAAAGTGGAAGTTGGTTGATGTTTCAGCAAGAAATTGAGCATGCTCAGTTTTGTTCTCTTCTTCCTGTTCTCTGCTTTTCCCTTTTCAAGCCCCATTCCCCCAATCTGTTTCTCTGAGGTCCTCAGAAAAATGGGAGACAATTCCCTGACGACAGTCAATCATCCAGTAGGACACTTCAAAAACCCCTTAAAATGCTGAGTTTTTTAGTGGAGTGCTTTGTGGCTATCTCTAGACCAAATCCTTGAATACTAGGCAATCATGTCATTATACCAATGTAAACTCAACTGAGCTCTTCTGGGTGTGAAGGACTTCAGGTTAACGCACATAATTTGTGCAGTTCTTATGGGCAGAAGCTCCTTTTCTGTAATTTTCTCATGGTTTAACTCTGAGTTTTACAGCAATACTGTCCTGATAGTACCAAATTTCTTCTCATAGAGACATGAGTATGCCTTGGAGTACAAGATCACCTGAGAATCTTCAGAATGGTTTAGTGGAACGCTATGGTCTCATGAGAATATTAATGACACCCGGGAAGACACTGGAGGAGAGCCGAGAATGTTGAGCAAGTATTTTTTAAGTTCTACCTGCTCCTTGAGGCCTGAGGCCATCTTGTTTTTAAGGAAAAATGAGTGGTAACAAAGTAATAAATGAATTAGTATCACTGCAGTAATTTTAACTTGGTTTTGATATGAAACCAATTTTAACTGATTTTCAAGGATAACTGTATTTTCTTTTTTAATGAAAACATTGTTTTTATGCTTACTAAAATGTGAAGTTCCTCACTAAATTTTTTGTTTGTTTGTTTGTTTGATTGGTTTTTATTTTGTTTTGAGACAGGGTTTCTCTAAGTTCTGGCTGTCCTGGAACTCACTCTGTAGACCAGACCGGCCTCAAGCTCACAGAGATCTGCCTGCCTCTGCCTCCTGAGTTTTGGAATTAAAGGCGTGCACCAATACTGCCCAGCTACCTCACTAAAATGCCTTAAAGTTAAAGATTTTAGAACCTAGGAAAGAGATAAAGAACAAATCCTGGCTGAGTGGGCCAACACCCAGATGGTACAAAATTTCTTACCACTGTCAAAGACTTGTTTTGTAACAAATGTTGAAATGAAACTGATTGTAGCACTTAAGATATAATTGATATATAAGATATAATTAAGATATAAATTTATTTAAAATAGGTTTATTATTGAAGTGAAAATAGAGAAATACAAGTAAAATTTATTTTTATATACCTCCTGCCATTTTCAAGTCATAAGCAGAAATAAAGAAAACAATAAAAATTGACAAAGCTAAGAGCAGTGCTGTTATTATTCCCACTAGGGCATGGTATACAAAAAGTGGTGACTTTCAGGAGTTTGTTTAAAAAAATTCAGCCATACTTTAATAAGACAAAGATTATATTGAGTGGTAGATTCCTCTAAATGTCAACAGATCTTAGCATTTGATCATCTGCCTAAATATCCTTCCAAAAATCAAGACACCGAGAAAGCATACATTTATTAGAGCAGAGATTGAGGCCTGCAAATGTAACGGATTCAACAATGCACAGGAATTTGCTTAGTTGGGGCTGAAATCTGCATTATTTGAGTCCAGAATCACCTGCTGTCTTGTACGTGACCTCCGGATGTTGTTATGGACATGATGAAAGCAATGATCCTACACACAAGCCAGTCATGTAATTGTAAAAATGTAAGTGATATTTAATATGCGACATGGTATTTACAGAACGATCTGGTCCTCAAAGTAAACAGAAATGTCAAAGAACAATAATAAGAGAGGCAGGAGGCAGGGTGGAAAGTGAGAAGCAGAAAGGCAAAATGCAGCAATTGGCTTCAGCTGTCCCTTAAAGGAGACTTGCAAGAGTAAAGGAGGTCCTCTCTGCTCCTAACATGAAAGACGGAAACATTTTGCAACATTACAGATTAAACAACAACATAATTTTCCACCTTCTAGAATGAAAGGAAATTAACATAAAACATAGACTTAAGGAACTGGTCAAAAATCACAGCTAGAGAAGACAGGAAGTGAGCACTCATTGGAGATAGGTAGGCTCTCATGCCTCGTAAAAAGACTTTGATGAACTGATCTTGTTTCAACAAGAGTTGATGCTTTCAGCACTTCCTTTCATCCCTTCACTGCAATCGATCTAAATTTCTGAGGAGTTTGCAATGACTGTTTTCATTGGCCGGCTTTCCTAAGTGTTGACTGGATGCACAAATAAAAAGGCAATTCTCGAGTTTCTTCCGAACAACTTGCAGCAATGTCCAACAAATGAAATTGCTTTGTATAATGATTGAAACCCTCACCAAAGCCTTTTTATCTGCCTCCCCGCCCCTCTTAAAAGGTGTGTGGGAAGGTCCTAATACTTGGACAAGCCATTAGTCTTTCCATGGTACATATGTGAAGAATTCTTTCATTCCTTCCAAGAACCTCATTTCTCTAGCATCGAAACACGTTTTTTATGGTTCTATTACCTGATGCCATAATTTGGCAAAAGTTATCTTTTCACTTTTCTAATTTTAGAATTTAAATTGTTTTTTTAAAGTCTCCAAGTAAACATTATGTAGAAAGCAATTGTTACAGAAGAATATAATAGAGTGTTTTCTTGTTTACAGTTCTTCTTTCCTTATTTAGAAGACAGTACAGAACCAACTGATGAAAAGCGTCTGGAGTTTCCAGTGTTTTCCAAAAAGGCAAAACTAAAGTGACAGATAGTAAAGCAAAAGAAATAGTCTGTCATCACTGAAATCATACCATCATAATTTACAATGACATAATTTAGAAAGCCTTAGAAACAAGATGAGGTAAGAGAAGTTATGCACACAAGCCCACCTCTCAGGTTGAATGCTCATTTTCACAGAGTCTGAAAGAAACACACAAAGGCATTTTGACACTTTTAGCAACCTGAATGCCTTCTTGATGTCAAGCAGGATGAGATACCTCAAACACGCACTCTCATCTATGACTGCAGGAGTGAGAAAATGCCAGCTTAACACTGTTTCATTAACATTTGGAAATAATAGTTTTCTGAACCCATAAATAATCAACCACAAGTTTTCCCTGCTGAAAATTCTCCAGAGAGCTAAAATATAACCTAGAATGACAAAGACACTCTCCAAACATGGTGTGGCTATCACAGTGAAACAGTGTCCCCAGGAAATAGTGCACATTGGACGACTGTCAGAATTTGCATAACTTACTCTGCATGAATTAACTATGAAGCATAAAATTCAACTTTGACTTAAATACAC
This sequence comes from Dicrostonyx torquatus, assembly GCA_028555095.1. Taxonomy (NCBI): domain Eukaryota; kingdom Metazoa; phylum Chordata; class Mammalia; order Rodentia; family Cricetidae; genus Dicrostonyx; species Dicrostonyx torquatus. The sequence goes on from JAQHUG010000182.1 coordinate 820,343, forward strand.
ATGGAATTGTCACGTCACGTTTTTAGACACTGCAATCATGACATCAGACTAATTTCTAAGTCATCAACGAAACCAGAAAAACATGGCTGTCACACATGACTGCCATGCGCTGATACACAGGAAGAGAAATGTGGTTCTGCCAGGAAAACAAAACAAAACAAAACATGGAACCAAGCTAGGTCCTTGTCTAACTGTGTTTAGGAATCTTTGAGGTGGGCACTTGTCATCGGAGTCCGTGGTGACCACTCTGATGTTTCAGGCTGATGGACTACGCTCCCAGGAGAAAATTCAGGGATGTTGGGATCTCTAAGGTTATTAACTGTCCAGAAAAATCAAAGTCTGATATTTAACATCTGTCCTATTGATTTTTATCATTTATCTTCTGATCAAAATTTCAAATGGTGCCAAAAAAAAAAGATCATTAAGTCAAAAGGATTTGGTGGGGGTATCTTTGTTTCTCTCCCAAAGCCTAAAAGTTATACTCCACGGCGGCACAAAGAGTAAAGAGGTTGTTATTCATATTAACTACATTTACATTCCTAACGCAACATCCAGAGAGCTAATAGTGGGGTTATTAACATAACAAACGTAAATGTTCTATATAAATAATACTGTTTCAGGCCAGCAACCGCTCATCTGACAGCATTTAGGCACAGGCTCAACATCTGTTTATGAACACTTTGCCTAATGATATCATCAGATATCATTAAGTGCGGCAGAATACAGCATAGAGGCAGGTGCAGCTGCCTTCACAACCCATCACAGAGAAAGAAAAGAGCCGCATTCCCCATCCGAAAACCCATCATTAGGACAATTTTCTTCGACAAACCAGCCCTGTGATTTCAATCTGTATATCACCTGTAATTGTAGTTTTTAGCAAGAAGCTGATTCTATACATTTAGCGACGAATCACGTTGATGGCCTGAATACTGGAAACACATTTGTGGTACCAGCTGCGGCAGCTTTTTTTAGAGCCTGTGTTAACAAAATACTGCTAACAAGGCAAGGCTTGGAGTGCGGCTTTGTTTCTCTTTCTTGTTCATAGTGTTTAGATGTGCATAATTATGGAAATTAGCAATTGATTGCTTCTCAATAATAATTGATTACTGGTCACTGAACTCTGCTGCAGCAGTTTCCTGGAGGTGAGTAGATGAGATAAGTGAATTCCTTCCAGTTCCAGCCCGACAGAAAGGAAGACCAAAAGGACTCTCGATTGTACATCAGTTTCCATGATAAACAGACCAAAGGGATAATAGAATATCCCAGAATCTAGTTTGCCCTGAAGCAAATTGTAGAGATCAGAGCAAGCCTGCAGAATTCTCCCTGTGGACCATGTAAGAAACATACATCATTTTTATATATGTCAGTTGGTCTTTGATTTGAAAATATTTCTACCCATTTAATTTATCTCTTTCAGTCAGTTTTCTTAAATTGTACAATTTAAGGGGTATATCACAAAAATGAATACCAATTCTCTATACCTCTCAAATTGAAACAAACTGACAAAATAACATGAAGTCTCTTTTTGCAAAGCGGTATAAATTCAGAAGCCTATCATGCCAGACAGACACCGAGCACTTCAAAATGACTCTCCTCGTTTGGATCTGCCGTATATCCATCAACATTTTGGTCAGCGCCGACTGGCTCGTTCAGTATAGCGTACTGCGCCTTGCCGCAGCTCACGTTTAAAGGAAAACGCACATATTTCTTGGCTTACTCAGTGCTATCAATTTGAACACAACATATCCAATTCAAATGTGCTGCAGTACATGGGAAGCTCACAGACAATAAAGAAGCCGAGCTGTTTGTTAAACGGGAAACACCGTGACTCATGGTGTTTCAAAGATGTGAAAATCAGTAAAGGGGAGCAACAGCAACAGGAAAAGCTCTGTATTTAAGAAGAGTCAAGTGTTAAATGATGCCCTCCCTGGTGTGTGTGCGTGTCTGTGTGTGTGTTAATTTACAGAAGACATGGCTGCTTCGTGACAACCAACTTTACAACCCAATTCATAAAAACAATGCAGCTTGGTTAAGTTAGTCTGCTTGATTTCAATAGTGTTTTTATCCCCAAATGGGTAGCAGATTGTACAATCATGACTCAAAAAAAATATGCACAAGTTATAAGAATTAAGCAACGGGTTGAGAATAAAGCTGAAATCCTTCTCTCTGCCCATAGTAGGATTTCTCACATAACGAGCAGGTGCACTTCCAGAGATCTCTGTCATGGAGATGGCCAAAGCTACTGTTTGTTACTTCCCCGGCAGCAACACAAGATAAAATGGCTATAAAACTGTTGACTAGAGATGAAAATGCCACACTGCGCGTCTGTGCCATTCTAATCTCTTTGCACTGTCCTTTAACAAGAATCTATAGCCCTACCTTTCCAGCTCCTCTGTACAGTGACATTTGTGTACCGAATAACATGATTTTGAGATTTTGTACCACTTCATAACCAATACCTTAAAAAAAAATAGAATTTCGGCACTACGGGTGAGTCTGTGCACACACGCCATTATGTTAGTGCCAAAAGCGTTTAAAAAAAAATACAGACAGATCCTCTGTAATATATCTCTGGGTTTATTATCAGCATGACATTTTAATGCCTATTATTAAAATTGTATTTCAGGGGTTGGGGTGGGGTTCAGGTGGGAGAGTGCTTTGGAATATTAGAAGAAGTTGCACATAAAATGATTTTGGTAACCTAGTGATGTCCTTGACACATGTTGGCAGCTCAGAGTGTATCTGCTTAAAGAGACATATGGCTTAAATGGCAGAAGTCAGAATTTGAAAGGTATTAGGAAAACCATGTGGGGCAAGTTTGAACCGATGTTGGCTGTTCTCTGACTTCACATGCTCAAAGCCCATACGAGAAATAAACCAACTGAATCATACTTTCCAGCTTTTGGGGGGACTTTTAAAATCACATTAATAGGAAATGAGGTTTAAAATGAAACTGCTTGCTAATAACGCTAGGAGACTTTAACATACTAAGGCTTTAAAAAAATAGTAAATGATTCTGGACAGAAACCAGCTGGTGTGGCTTGCTGTCGCTGAATTCTCCATTGCAGAAATCACGAAGCCTTTTTGGAGAAAATCAGAAGCCACCTCCGTCCCGTTTTCTGTGCACCTAACAGTTCTGCAGAGCGGCAGCCCGCTGACCTCTCTTTAATTCCAGCCTCAGCAAATCATAAGGCCCCTTTCTCCAGCTCTCTGGCTTACCTGGGCACTGGCTGACTGTCCCTCCCCCACCTCTTACTTAGGGATTCTACTCCCAGGAGCAACCTTGTAGGAGTCCTCTGTTGCCGTTCTCCCGACCTTCATAACAAAGAGGAAGAAATGTACCATTTACACGCCACAGTCGGCGGGAGGTCCTCAGCGCTTCCTTGGGATAGCCAGGTGGGCTAATGTACTTTAAATATGTCTCCTAGTTCCCCTGAAATACTAGGTTGTCAATAGCAAATAAAAAGCCCCATGTGGTGTTAATGAGAGTTTATTTAATCTCGCCAGAGTGGGATTTTAGTCAGCAAAACAAAAATAGCGTAGAGTTTCTTTAATAATAATACACTACTTTGCTGCTATCTAAACTTTTCCTGGACTAAATAGTTTTATATCTGAGAGCTTAGCTAATTTTTTTTTTTAAAATGAGACCAATCCTTATACCTTTAAAACTTGTCATGCACCTTACATACAAATTTCAATTAAGACATAACTTATATTGTTTCCATGCTTGGCAAACATATTAGTAATATATAACTTTGAAAATAAACAAGTTATCCCTGCTATTTTCTTTTTTGAGTCAGGTTGAAGATGCTGCTCACTCTCAAGTAAGTACCAGGGAAACTGACTTCCTATTTAGACCTAATTCCCATAGAGATGAGACAGAGAGCTTGGGGGCTGTTAGAGGAAGGAATTTGAAGGGAGCGCGTTTCCAAACATGTGTATATCAGAGACTCTTCAATGCTTGCCTGGCAATCTGTTTTTATGTAAGTTTGTTTTTATATGTAGTGGAGAGCATTGATATTTAAATTTACATGAACTACTTTCCATAATGAATTAGAAGTACATTGCTAAACTTGATTTGCAGCTAATCAATTTTGGCAGACAACAAAAAGTCAAAAACTGTTTTTGTTTTTCGCGTTGAAAGCTCTCTTTAAGGCCCTTGAAGAGTTTCACAGGAGACAGTGGGAGTGTCAAAGGTCAGGGTAATAAAGGAACAGGTGCTGCAATGGCGAGGGGCTGGAAAGTTCCTTCGTTTTAACGGTCTAAAAGATTAGGTAAATTCTTGTCTTTCTCATTAATACTACTCCATTATTTGGTATAGTGATATTTTGTTTGTGTTTTAACAAATAAAGCTTGCCTGAAGATCAGAGTGCAGAACTAAGCCACTAGAGGCCAGGTGGTGGGGCTTCACACCTTTAATCCCAGGATTTGGGAGTCCCATGACTTTAATCCTAGCACTAGGGAGGTGGAGACAGGAAAGGATCTGTCTGGGCAGAGAGAGGAATATAAAGCAGGAGGAGACAGGAGCCCACTGCGGTCTGGAGATGCAGTCTGAAGCAGTCACTCAGAGGACACAGTCTGAGGACAGGATCACCCATTTGGTCTGTGGATTTGGTAGAGGTAGAAGGCCTCTCTAGGGGCTGGCTGCACTGCTTCCCTGATCTCAGCTTTCACCACCTAATCTCTGACTCTGAGTTTTTATTAAGAATAATTGGAATTCACGCTACAACTTGGGTTATTTAGTTTCTTTATCTGTCAATATTTAAAGTGAAGTTGATAAAAACAAAATCCCACCAAATTGTAAGGTCAAAAGTAACTCAAAGCTGGGCATGGTGGCGCATGCCTTTAATCTCAGCACTTGGAAAACAGAGGCAAGAGAATCTCTGTGAGTTCAAGGCCAGCCTGTTCTACAAAGTGAGTTCTAGGACAGCCAGGACTGTTACACAGAGAAACCCTATTTTGAAAAAAACCAAAAACCAGCAAACAAACAAAAAAGTAACTCAAATAATTTTTCTCCTTACGTCAACAAACACTGTTTCTCTAAACCCTCCTTAGGTCTGTAGAGTTGCCTTACAGGGCTAACCCTAACCCCGCATGGATGCTATTCTGCAGAATGTCTCCAAGGATGACTTATGCTGCAGTATCAACATAAACCTCAGAATGTGTGCATTCTTAATAATCCAGGCTTTACCTGTTTTCTGATCTTCCTTTTTCTAATCCTTTTCTGACCTTCCTGGTCACTCTACTTCTTGCCAAACAACCCTCAAGAGCAGCTGGCTTTATCCATCTCAGAACTGATGTCTTTTCAACACACTTCCTCAGTATGGCTTTCCTAGGTACTGTCCTTCTTCCATGCTTGATTTTCTGCATGATGAACTCCTGTTCAACTAACAAAATTTAGATTAGAGATGACTTTTACCCAGAACACTTTACCCAATGTTGGCTTTCATCACTGTTTCTTAACACGCTCGCAACGGTAGAGTCTTCATCCTACAAGTATATGTCAAGGTCAAGTATCTGTATAGCTCAGTCGTGCAGCATGTGGCCCTGAGTTTGACTGAAACACTTTAAGACAGTTAGTGTGGCATGCTACATAGTGAGGATACAATACCAAGGGCAAGTAGGCAAAGCTTTCCAGTCACAGACTTTATACTCCAATTACAACACTGGAAAATACATACAGGCACAGAATTTGACCCTAAGCACTTTAAGAAAGCTTGCATAGAAGTAAGGAAATGCCACTGGGAAAAAATAGCCAAAGATTTCTAATCTTAGGGAATTGATCCTCAGATTACAAAACTGAAAAAATCGGTTTGTATTTACACACACATAAAATATAATATGCAGGCAATGCTAATTTCACAAGAAAAAGATTAAAACAAGGAAGGAAAATATTTGTTGCTGGATGTAATTAATATTCTTCATATTTTGCTTGGATAGCAGCTCACCAAGAGATGTTTGGTGAGCCATCTACAGATCACATCTTCACTGGCTCTTACACAGTCTACTTGAAGTTTCTTTCTCTGAGCCCTTCCCTTCCTTGCCTCATCTATAACCTAGCATAATATCCGGCACAAGGTATGAAGCAAGTCGATGGAATCTAGCATTATGAAGGAATAATTTTGTACACATTTGAAGATTGTCAGAGTTATGAACGAGATATTATGGTTTATTTTTGCTTCTTGGAACTTTGTGTTTTGCATTATACCTTGTGAGGCTTGTAACCTTTAAATGCAATCTCACCAACAACCAGCAGGTATCTGGGAAAAAGCCCTCTAAGAAGTCAATGTACCCTATTGTGCTATCAGAAGAGAATGATCATAGAACATTCTCATTACAATCCTTTTATAAAGAGTTTATTAATGGTAAAAAATAAATAATCTCTCATGTTTCAGGCATATCTTTTTTTCTGTTAAATGAACATCATTTCCTTTCATTGACTGCTCTGTACTGCATTTCCAGGCAAATGAACATCCCAAACAACTGTATTTTTACTATAATTCTGTGAAAAGTTCAGAAAGTCTCTATGGATACCTGGACTATGGCTTTGAGGGTTCACAAATTTTTAAATCAGCACAATTATCTAAGCTGCCATTAAGGACAGTTAGGGTAATTCTGCACTGAAAAGCACAGAGCACACAATGAGTCCCTCAAATTTGGAAGCATGAGCACACAGCTGGATGGTCTGTGTCAGAATGTGTATGGGAAAGGACACATGGAATAGGATCGACACTTGTTTTAAGTTGGCAAAACTATTTTTTGATGTTCAAAACAATATAATTTTTCTTATCATCAGGCTAAAATCCATTTATGTTTCAGTTTCTGATACTTTATCCAAATCGAAATTTTGATTAATATTAATAATTGCTCCAGGAATCTTGATATAATTTGGGTCCACCAATTTTACTGAATAAATAGAAGGGAGAACAAATATGTACTGTCTTTGTTAAGAAATCAGGAAGAGACATTCTATATGTTGTTATTTAGCCTTAGTGCAGAAGAAGCAAGACATTTTGAAACTTCAATGCATAAGGAAACTAGAGTGGTTTGGGAAGATGAAGCAGAGAGGGATTTCCTATCTTGTTACCTCTGAACAAGCCCAGCCAAGGAGTCAGGAGGATATGGGGATCTGAGGGTGGAAATAGATTATGTGCAGCTTTGAAAACATTTCCAGAAAATACATTAGCTCTGTGTTTGTAGGTCTTATTTATGCTAGAGAACTTCATGTATTGCCTACCTTTTATTTATGTGCATGTGTGTGCGTGTGTGTGTATATGCGTGTGTGCGTGTGTGTGCGTGCGTGTGTGTATGCGTGTGTGTGTGTGCGTGTGTGTGTGTGCGTGTGTGTTAGAGTATGTGTGTGAGAGAAAGAGACAGAGACGGAGATAGAGAATATATGTGAATCTGGGTCTGTGTGGTGTAAGTGTACTGTGGCATGTGTGTTGTGACCAGAGCATAACTTGCGGGAGTCAGTTCTCTCCTTACACCACGTGGGACCTGAGGAGCAAATTTAAGTTATCAGCCTTGGTGGCAGCTGTGTTTGTGCATGGAGCCATCTTGCAGGCCCACCAACATTTTCTGAAAATGTTTTGTTTCAATGGTAAGATCTCTATTCTTATGATAATTTTTTCAGATGTTTTTTTGAACATAGTGAGTAATGTGAAAAATATCAATTAAGTGCAAAATGCATGTAAGTTCAGGTTAATAAGCAGCTACCATTCGTAGGTTTTTCCAGGAGAATAAAGAAAAGTATGGTGGTGCTCCCTCTCTTAATGGACTCCCCAAGGAAAGGTATAGGGGGCAAATTTTTGATATGGGATACAGCAGAACCACAGAGACAGAACCTGCAGGCACTTCCGTGTCACAGAGAGAAAGGACTGTCTTATGCCTTAATAGAAAACAAATATGCAAGATGCAAAGAAAGAAGCATCAGAGAATAAATTCTCTCACTGCTATAAAAACAGCAATCAACAGATTTTGAATTAGGACATTGATGATCACAAATATAGCATTCTGATTTCTTATCATATCAGATTCTAGTTTGTATAGTTGCAGTTTTTAAATAAAGTTTTAGTATTGCCCAACTAAATGTCTGAAAAACAGAAAGAAAAATCTTTTTTTTTTTTTTTTAAAACTAACGTTCTTCTTCGATATTCCCCACCCACGCCTCTGGAATGTGAATGTCCTATGAGCAGAGTGGTTCTTGCCATCAGAGTGCCCTCAGGAACTCAAGTCTATTGGTAAGTGCTGTCAAGATAGTAAACACCCAAGCCACTACTTTGATCCTCTTTTGAGTTTTCACTCATAGAGACTGTCAAATGTATGACTTGTTATTTACTGCGTGAGACTGCCCTCTAACACATAATCGATTTTTTAAAGAAATTTAAAAGGAAATAAGTACCAATAAAATGGAGGGTTTACAAGCCATAGTAGATAAATCCTGAGACACAGAAAACCATCCAAAATCTTTCCCGGTACACATCTAGATTACCTGTTGATTCCTCATTTCTCCTCTCCCCCCTCACTCCTTTCCTCTTGCTTTGGCTATTATATTCTTGGTCACTCACTCTGAAAGGCCTCCAATCTGCCTTGGTTTCATTTGCTCCTACAGCTTAATATACTACTCTAAGGAACAACATCCAAGTATAGAAATCCCAGTAGCTAACTCCTATCCAAGTGGCAAAACACTCTTCCCTATTTGGGTATAAGTTATGACTTACTTAGTTAAACTTTGTTTGAATATCTTTGTTTCTGATTTTATATATATATATAATTATATATATATAACATATATATATAATTTTAAACATCGGGTTTTTTGTTTTTTTTCCTTTTTTTATTGTTAAAAGAAAAATTTACATTTACTCCCCTTGTTCCCGGCCCTCCCGCTCCCCCACTACCC
>JAQHUG010000182.1:830166-911752 GCA_028555095.1 Dicrostonyx torquatus
TGGTATGTACTCACTCATTAGTGGACCTTAGCCATTAACAAAGGACATTAAGCTTATAGCTCACAAGCCTGCAGAAGCCAAATAGCAAGGTGAACCCAAAGAAAAACATATATAGATTTTTCCTGGAAGTCGGAAGTAAACATCATTTTTAAAGAGAAGGAACAAGTGTCCTAGTTAGTGTTTTGTCAGATTGGCAAAAGCTAGAGTTATCTAGAAACACAGAATCCCAAGTAATAAAATGCCACCATCAACAAAACTGTAGGGCATTTTTTGTTTAAAGATTTTTCTGGGTGTGTCCACTACACTCAGGATGGTGACACCTTTGACAGGTGGTCCTGGGAGGTTTCAGAAAGGAGACGGAGCAAACTACAGGAAGTAAACCAGTAGGAGTGTTCCTCTATGACTTCCGCTTAGATTCTTTCTCAAGCTCCTGTCCTGATTTCCCTTCATGCTGGACCATAAACTGAAACAAGCTCTTTCTCCCCAAGTTGTATTTGGTCGTGGTGTATTATCACAGCAATAGAAACCAAGACAATAAGTCTCAGATATTTAAAAATCAGCCTGAATTGATGAAAGACGATCCAAGTTGACTTGTGGGCCATCGAAAAATTATGTGTGAAGACCTCAAATCTTCTCTAGGGAGCTTCACTTCATAAGTGAGGAACACAATTATCTCAAATAACCAAAACAAACAAACAAACCAAATTAGAACAGTGGTGTGGAACACAAGTAAACTAAACGTTAAAGTCTATTGAGATTTTATGGGCATACACACAATCCCTGATAATTCAGTCATAGTCATCAGTAATGAAGCCATAGACACCAAAATCTATTAAGATAGAATCTAAGATAACAAGTATGGAATGGAGAGAGTTTTGGCATTCGTATTAATGATGTAGAAAAATCTTTGAGGAATGGCCTTGATGGCCCTGTGGCCTAAAGGTGCAACTATAGACTTCTCTCCAGGCAAATGGTCACAACACTGAGGGTCATGAAATCAAATACCCAGGAGTAGACTAGCCTCCTGGCAGCTCCTGGGATGACTGGGCCTGCTCTTGCCATAGTGACGTCACCTTTTACTCTAACTCTGCCATATTGTAGTCAGAGACAACACAAACAAAGCCACAGTCTTTGCCTGCTCTCTGATAAAATGAGTCAGGTGACTTATAAGATTTCTATCTCTTAGAACCAAGTCTAACAAGTAACGGGCATTCAATTATTAGTTATAAAAAAAGATGGATGGTTAAGCCCAACGGAGAGCACAGGATTTCAAATCCCTTGCTGCCCATGCTTCTCCTCCTTTTGCCTGCAATGCTGAATGGCACAATGGAGTAATGTATGTTTTGGAACCTGGGGCTTTCGTCGATAACACACTGAAGGAGATACTATTAGTTCTGATTTTATTTAAAAAAAATAATCATGAGAAAGGATGAACAGTGTATTATAGGTCGCTCAGCTCTCGGCTACCTGAAAAACTGGGGTCAGGTAGCCTGATCCCGTCTATGTATTGATGAACAGGTTTTGTGTACTTCACTTTTCCTAGATAGAAACGTGGGTCAAAATTCACAGCTTGATGTGAAATTCTGATTTTGGTTTAAAGAGACTGGCAGGTTCACAAGAAGGAAGTGTTAAAATGAAATATATAAAGCCATTCTTATCCTTGCTATTTAGCTAGAATTAACATTAAAGTAGCTGGATAAAGCTGTCTTTTGTCCCCTGCTTCTCTTTATTTAATTGTCCATCAACAGTGTTTGTTGGCGAGGTCTACTTCACTCAGGGTTTCAATACCAGAGTTTTGCTCCCTGACAGTTTCTTTGTAACACCTAAGGATCACTGAATTTACTCCACTTAATGGGTTAACTACGCCAAGCTGTTTCTCCCTAAGTCACACATTTACAACTGTGTATGTATTATTATTCACTTTTAAAGCAAGATACTGCAGTGTTTAACCAATATGCACAGAATTGGACTTTTACGGGATCAAATTCGACCTTTCCTGTATTGGGTAAGTTAATTCTCTGAATAGTTGTGTCCTCCCTGTCTGTAAAGAATACCCTCCCTCATGGGAAAGTACGTGAGGTACAGCACAGGAAACTTAGATTAGTGCTCAACACACGTCAAGAAGCCAATACATCCATTGTTCTTGATAGACACTTGCAGGTATGGTTGGGAAGCAGGAACAAAAGAAAGAATGATACCTTGGAGAATTCACATTGTAAGATGTCTGACAATACCACATTAAGGGGAAAGCCCTTGGGATTTAGAAGTCAGAGAATTACTAAATAATTTCCAGCTGAGCAATTAATTTAATGTTGTTTTTTCTCCTCAAGTTAATTATCGTAGGTCAATGGCACTCTCCTTCCAGTGTTTGTGGTAGGGTTTAGACAGCACACCTTCCACTCCGTCTTTTTCTTCTTTCTCTTATCTTTTCAATGTTTGGTATTTTCCCAGTCCTTGATGAATTTAGTTGGCCTGGAGTTATTTTGAAAGTAGATTTTTGTGATCCTGAAAGTATGAAAATCTAAGAGAACTCCAGAAGGAGTTACCTAAATTAAATTAAATTCCAAAATTTTCCGCTGCCTGCCTTAATACAATGCAGAATCTTAGGCAGGCAACTTTGTCAAATCCTAAAAGTAATGTAAAATTTGACATGAATTTGACACAATTTCCACATGTAACATACAGCTAAGCACCTTGAAAAAAAAAAGCAAGCAAACAAACAAACAAAATTCCTCCAGATACTGTACCACTATGTGTGAATTAAGCAGTGGCTTCCCATTGCGCAACAAAGACTTGAGGTCAGTCTGAGGTCAGACGTGCTCTAATCTGGCCCCTTTGGCCCTCTACCAGCATCCTCTCCATCCTCTACCCACATTGTCAGTCTTCAAGGGATCCCTGCTCACATAGTACATTTGCACAAGGACGAGAAATTAATTTCCAGTCCTTCCCTCAGTCCTGGCTCCCAATTCTACCCACCCTACATGAAAAGAAATTTTCCTCCTTCCTCCCTAGCTGACCAAACCAACCACTATCACCTTATGTTTGGTGTTCCAAGGATTCCTCCTGCCTGACCCCACCAGTGTCACTTGTTCACCTGTCCTGTTTCCAAGAATGTCCTTGGCAATTGGAACACTTTCTACGCGTGTTGCTTTCTCAGTGACTAGCCCAAGGCCTGACAAACCCTATGTTGTTAATAAGTGTTGTAGAAGGATAGAAGGAAAACTAAACAATTTTAAAAGAAAACAAATACAAAATAACTAGAGGGTGTTTTACTCTGTGTGGTAGTTGGACTTTTCTTTGTACTAGGAGACCATTAGCTGCGGCTCATGGAGTTGCGAAGCTTAGCACCCATCATGGAGGATTTCTGCTGGGACAGATCGCTGTGACAGGAAAGACAGGGTGCAGTAGAACTTACCACTGCACAGCAGCAGGGAATTCTAGACAGAGGCAAGATTCCCTTAAAGGCATGCCAACTTCTGGGCTCTGCCTCCCCAAATCCCGTCATATAAGAATCCATTAAAAGATTAATGCATTCATGAGGTCAGCACCTTCCCGGCTGTGTCACATCTTAGTGATTGCTTCCACCAGGTGGGGACATAGACCTCAATACTGTACATGGGATGTTTTCTCAGTTTGTGGGATAGTGATATTTAAAACCCTCTTTCCTCTGCTCCAGACTTTTGTCACAAGGCTCCTGGGGCCAACTTGGGGCTGAGAAAGAACTAGAGAAGAGGAGAATGAGACACAGGGTAGTTCTCTGGGGCCTTTCTTACCCACATGGCTACTGCTAAAGCAGACACATATTCTCCTCTTGCTCATCCACTGCATTGTCTCCGGAATCCAACAGCAAAAGATTAGGGGCTACAACTAGTTGGAAAATCAATGACAGAAGGCCACCAGGGATTGCACAATTTATTTTCACTGTCAAGTTAAGGGCAAATTGCCCTTCGTAAACTATTATATAGGACCTTATTGTTCTACTCTTCAAAATCTAGTTCTAGGCCATAGACATGCCCCAAGAGCATGAGAATACACAAATTTAAGATAGGTTTGGTGGCATAGGCTTGCAACCCCAGCTCCTAAAAAGTCTCAATCAGGGACACAATGAATTCAAAGCCCATGTGTTTATGGAGACTTCTTCAAAATTTAAAAGCGAACTTTGAATATAGCTCAACGGTAAGGCATTTTCTAGCATGAGAAAAACAGGACCATCTTCCTATATTTATAGGAAGAAGAGAATGAAGCGGGGGCGGGGGGTGAGGGATTGGAGAGGGAAGGGAGAAGATGGGAAGACTATGTTGGCAAGGCACAGACCCGAGTTACCTCCTGTAATCTCTCTGTCATCCATCTGGGTCTCCTTTCATAGTAGGAGGCTCTTGACTTGGGTGTGCCAATACCAAGAAGAAGGAATCCCACCACTTACCATTCCCTACCCTCAGGCTCTTTTTCTAAGCATACTGCCTTTCCCCCACATCCTGTCTGTATGTGCACCCCCCACCCTTTTTCAAAATGCACTTTCTCTGACTGAATAATTCCTTCAGTTCCTTCATGAACTACCTCAAAGACCATCATCCGGTTTTTCCATTCTGGATAGTGTTACACAAACCCTTTCTCCACACAGCTATAGGACTTTGTGTCACACAGCTCAGGGCTGATCGTACTGAATGTGTTGGTTTTTGTCCATCCTTCTTGCTTTGATAAGTTTTCTGACAGACTCAGCCATGCCTTACCTCCTAGGTAGGGCCTGGCATAATAAATTGATCCTGGGGAAGAGGAGAAGAATTGTCACATTGAACAGTTCCTTGTCATTTAGACATTTAATACAATTTCAACTCATGTGTCAATCGCCAAGGTATACACTGTATAAAAATTCTCTGAATCTGGATCAAAATTGTGCCCAGAGACCACTACCCATGGGTATCTGGAAAGAGAGTTGACTCAAGATGTCTGACCACTGCTTCAGCAGTTTCTCACTTTTATTTAGAATAGTGTTTTACCCATATAAGAATTTTCAAGAGGCATTGCATCTCTTGGGAATGCTAAAGACTTTTTAAATTTAGAAACTTGAAGAACCAAGAGAGTGATTTTTCTCACTGCACTGTTAATCAAGGGATCTGGCCACTACAGGTCAAGGTCAGCATTTTTCAAAGTATCCCTAAGACTCACAGATCCCTTGAGAATTTGAACAAAAATGTTCATAATCAGATCAGTTTGGGAACACCACATTCCAGGCTCTGCACGGAGCCCTGTAGTGTGTGCTGGTACATTAAATTCCCTGAGAACATTTTCAGGAAAGAAATCTACTTATCTTTATTTAGTTTAACATTTCCTGAACTCATTCGATGGCAAGCGTTATGAACATGGTCAGATCTCACTGTGGATAAAGCTGCCCTTGATTATCGCATCCTCACTCTTTATTTTTGTTTACTAATGACAGAAAGCACACACTCAAGGTCTGAGCTAAAGCAACTATTTGGAGGCAACTCTAGCTAACATCATGTTTATTCTATCTTGAAATTCCATAAGAGGAGAACAAATTATTTTAGATGCATCTTTCCTTATTGCTTATGTATAACTTCTTAATTTTACTCTTTTGTTTAGTGACTAGGGGGTGAAGTAAATACATAATTCCTTTATAATATTTTTAATATAGAAAAATCATGTTGCTTGTTTTGGAAAGCACAGTTTCCTTGCCCTGTTATTTATATTATTGTATCATCACTGTCACCACCACCTAGAAGCCGGCTACAGTAGTGACTTTAATGGATTGAACCTTAATTTCAAATTAGAACCTGCTACCTAATGCTTTCCGCTTATGACATTGATTTTGACACACATACAAGCATATACTACCCAAAAGTCTAAGCTCAAAGTTTCTAAATAGCTGATTTGGCAGGTAAACATTAGAGTGAACATATTTAGGAGAGTATGCATGGTTGGCATCTACTGGCAGGTAGCTTTCTGACCTGGGTCAGGTTCAATACAGGAAGAGGTTAGCGTGTGTTAGAACTCGGAAACTCTGTGTCCAGAATAAATCATTTCCTTCCATACCACTATTTCCTATATCTGAGATAAATTATAATTAAATGAAAAAAAAAAGAGAAAAGGGAAGTCTTGCTTTTGTGTGCTTCAGAAAAAGTATGGCCTCTGTGGTTATCAGTTGCAAGGTAAGGGCAGAGTACCCCACTTTGATCGTGTGTGCACCCTGAATGTGCAAGTGTGAGCTGCACCTGGGGTCCTGCTTGTTAGGCTGTGGAACACGGACGTCTGAGCACTTAGGTTGTCACCTTAAAACAAACTGTCACACATTTTTCTTCACACATTTGGAACTCAACTTATCAACCTTAACAAGTGTTGTTATCAAAAGAATTTTGGTGCCTTTGTTCTTTCCCCTTTCCAAGTAAATTACACTTTTAGGATTTATTAGGACAAGAAACAATTTTTGAATAGCAGGTCAAAACTCTCTGCGGAAAAATTCTCATTACTTTCTAGCCTGAAGCCGTATTTACAACCCAACGTATCCATCTTTTTCCTGTTTCTCCTATATCTATATTTCCTGAATCTTGTTTCTGGGCCTAATGCTATAACAGAGAAGCAGTTTGTTCAAAGCAACAGTCTTATTTCTGCTCTTAGCCAGTGCTATACAAACCCTGATCAATTATTGAAGTAGAGGCCCTGAAGTAACACAGCCATTACTGTAGCAGGCAGATAAAAATGGAACACTTTTAGCTACAATATATTTACCTTCGAGTTTGAGCAAACAAACCCACAAGTTAAGCCACCTAGCCTTTGTACCGTGCTGGATGCACTACTTTCAGCCCCCTTCAAAGTCGTCTTCTTCATAAAGCCCCAATGTGAAAATTCTACTTTCTTTTGAAACCATGTTAACCTTAGTATTTATTCAGAAGCCCTGAGAGGCTGGACAGGAAGGGAATGCCATGGCTACAAGCGCCTGAATTCCTACGATGTTCATCTGTGTGTGTGTGTCTTCATAGCGTAATAGCACCACAAAGAGCCTGGGATGATGTTTAAAACAGCAAACGGCATCGGGGGGGGGGGCAAAGTATTCATTAAAGCTTTTCAGAAAAGTCAAATCAGGGGTGGAGAAAATTTCTCCTAAGGAGCAACCACTAATCACATTTGGTTTCTTCTTCCCCTCTGCTTATTCCATTATTCACAAAAGATTGCCAAACATGGTGTATTTTTATTTTTTAAGCTGCTCCCTTATTTAATTATAGAGAATGCATTTGTTCTGGTTGCCAGAGACAGCAGTGAGGGCTCATCTTCTGATGGTGTGAACTGCATCTGCAGCCTCAACAGAATGGTGTGTTTCCCCCTCCCCAACTCTTTTTTTTTTATTTCATTTTAAGTGTCTGTTCTGAGCTTTAAGGAGTAAATGATAGTGAAGATAACTGGAAAAGTTCCAAGGTTTTTATATGCACTTTGCAGTTGAAACCAAAATTAGTAGTTAGATTCCAGAACTAATAATATTTGACATTTATTCCTATCATTGCCCCAAGTTTGGGTGGAGAGTCCCAACAAGTTTCTCAAGAGTGTCTGAAGGCAATGCTAGACACTGGTATAAAGACTGCAATCTACAGAACACTGCAAGCCAAAAATGCATGCTAGCCGCACAGCACCAGAGGTGAGTGCACTATGACAAACATGTGCATGGATTCATATAAATGCCATCAAAGTCATTTGAAGTGTCATAATATTTGAATAGAAAAATCTATGAATTAAAAAAAGCCATATGAGTCTGGAAGCTTTCATAATTTAGGAGAGTTTATCTCCATGTCTTATTATGAAGTGATGTCCATCTTTTCCCTTCCTGTGGTGTTCCATTCGTGAATATGCCTATTAAATACAGCACACAGCATAAAATACACCAAGAGAATGTATGATAGATTATGATCTTATCAAACATTTTTTTAAAATATGAGAACATTTGTATCTCTGGTTTTATGAAAGCCAGCTATATCTCTGTATCAGGACAAACACTCTTTATAGAACTCCCAGCTGCCATTAGCTGTAGGCAACAATATTACATTATTATGGTTTCAACTCCCTTCCCTTATTTCAATGAGAAGAAATAACGCATTTGCATGTCCAGTCCCTACAATGTGTATTTCTTTGTTTGAATTGATATTGTCATCTAGCATTGAACAAATGGGTGAAGAGGCTCCAATTTTATCTATAAATGTAAAAATTGACTGAAAGAGAGATGAACCCTATATTGACTCAAACGTCTGTGTTATTATTTGGTGGGTTTCATGTCAGATAGCTCCTGGAAGGTGGTTTCTATAACAGGAAACATGATTTGAAAGGGGCAGACAGAGTCTCTAGAAAGATATGATTTGTGGAACTGCTCTTCACTGAACAAGCGCTGCAGAGTGGAAACAGTGACAAATTTATGGGGTGTGAAGCTTATAACAATGACTCACAACTTAAACCTGAGGTCAGACTTAAGAAATATTATTAACTCTTGCTTTAATGCTAAAATATCAGTCAGACTCTCTTCCACCCCCGGGAGCTGAGCCTTCTCAAGCATCAGCACATTTCAGACTGTCTTCCATGTTCCTAAAAGCAAACAGTTGTCATTTCAGCAATTTTCCTTTTAGAAACTTTAGACTGAAGGGAGAGGCATCTGTCTAATCTCTGCATGGATTTACTCTGAAGTTTTCACAATATTCCCATTTATGTATTCTATTATTAAGGGATAAATAGAAACTATTTTTGGTGACTACTAGGAGTTGTGTGCTGACTTTGATTACGATACAAACGGCCAATCACAGGTCTCCAAGATTGCTCAGATAGTCTCCTTGAGAGGACAGAAGGAAGGAAGCTCCACAGTTAGATCGCAACATGGAGAGATTCTTAGTACCTGACCTCATTCAGAGGAAATGTTGAGGATTTTGTTTTTGTTTTTTTCACAAAGAGGGGTTAGAGTGACATCTTCACCAAGGACTCTTAAAGGCAGTTGGTTACAATGGCCCCAAGAACACCACATAATAAGATATATGTTGATTATGGTATAGTTCCTAAGAGGGTTACATGCTTGGTGAGTTTGTGTTATAATGTAATGACGTAGAGAACCACTGCAGCTTGTGTGAGGGTTGCTGGTGGGCAAAGCTCTTAATACTTACCTGACTCCATCAACAAGTTTGCAGCAGGTGGGGTTTCTGTCCTGTCAGTTATATGATAACTGATAAGGGCTGTATTTAAGAAACAATGTAACAATAATGCCAACTTACAACCCAAACCAAAGAAGAAATTTATTTACTGAGAAAGTGATACCCCTTTAGCAATAGTTAGGTGAAAGTCTTGAGGGAAACCTAAGGAGGACATACATATAGTATAGTCTACTTACACTCATATAGAATAAATGCTTCTTTACAGATATCCAAATTGATCTGGGACATCAAAAGTTGCATAATAAACGTATTACTTTAGAAATGAAAAAAATACAACTCATCTTGTATATATACATTTTTTTTTTGCCTTGAGGAATTTTCTAGCATATCACTGATGGAGAAATGAAAGCTTGAGGGAAAACTGGATTAGAAAAAAGTCATAGTTCTATTTTGATTAAATGTTGAGACTGCACAAACATTGTGTCATTATACACATGCTACTTCAGAACTCTCAGGACATGTGTCAGTGTCTTTCATTGCCCTTTCACAATGTACCCAAGAGCCTGAAAAAAAAAGCAGATTTATTCAACTGTAAAGCTACAGGGACTTAGGAATAATGGATACTTAAGAAATAGTTACAAATGTAACACTAGCTACATTTCATAGATGTGTATTAAACTTGAGGATTTTGCCCCTATTATGTAATGCTGTGCTGTTCATTGGAAAGTTTGATGAAAACAGTGGTAAAGTTATATCTACAGATTTTGGACAGATACATTGAAATACTGAAACATTAACACTACAGTATAACATTTGTACTTCATCGACCCAGTACGTCATTGCTTACATAAAATTCTTTTATTTTTGACAATTAGATACTAAACTCTGAATTCAATGTCAAGTTTCTTTTTATCTTGAAATTACTCTTAATTACCTGGTGAATTGTTTAAGCTATGCTCACTATAACTTCTTATAGAATGATCTTAAAACTTTAGGGAAAGCTTATAATTAAAATTCTGAGTTTGCAATGCTAAACTGCACAGTAGAGTTTGCATGTGTGAATAATTTGAGGAAGTTACATATATATGTATATGTATGTATATATGTGTATATATCAAACATATAAGTGTCTGTGTGTAAACCATGTCTTGTCATGTTGTATAGCAATTTCTATAGCTATGTTACTGACAGTCACTTAGCAGCTCAAAGCCAAATTGTATTTTTATTTCTTATTTCAATTGGTTTGGAGGTTAGAATAGTATGTGGGTCCTTGATTGAGGATCTCACAGGCTTTAATTAAGATTTTTAAGGTTCTGTGATATCGCCTTAAGTGAGTGAACATGTTTTGGGGAGCTGTCTCCCACTCTACTCAGCTCACAACTTGGCTATTTTGCTGGTCTAAGGCCAGTATAAACTTTGAGTGCCATAAATGAACTCTTTGACAGAGATAGCATGATCAAATGAGACCTACCCTCAATAATATCCTCAATTAAGAAAGTGGATATTCCAGTTTATAAAAATCTATTCAGTATTACTTTAAAATGTAACTAATTTCATAACATTTTGGACTCTCCATCCAGGTTTCTCCTTCAGAGCTTCATACAATGGTCTCTCTGGACCTCCATGTAGAGACACCCCTGATGCATGCCTGGCCTCAGTAGCTTTCCTTAGTCACAGAGAGAGATTCCATAACCCTTTGCCCAGAATCACATGGCCAAAGCTGCCAAATTATGTGGCTTGTTGGGACTGGAACATGTTCCCCTCATCCAATTATGTATTTACTGGTTTTCTGTTTTTGAGGGTTTCCTTCATTGCCTAAGCTTAGCTGTCCTAGAACTTTGTCTGTAGACCATACTGACCTTGATCTCAGTGACCCACCAGTCTCTGTCTTCTGAGCATTGATATTAAAATTGTGTACCACCACACCTGGCTCTAAGCTTTCCTTAATTCTTTTTAACAAGTTGCAAGTTTAACTGGGTGAGGTCTTGCTCTGAGGTCACTCTTCCTTTATTCCAATTAGTATCAGGATTTTCTTTAACCTGTTTGTACTTCCTGGTACTCCTTTCCTCCCCAAACTATACAGCTTGTATTTTTTCTTGCTCAACTTGCTCCTTTTCATTATAGGTCTACACAAGTGTGGCCACTAATAACCAAGAAACACATCAGTACTAAGCAGTCTGGAAATCTCCTCTGCAAAAGCTGTTAAACCATAACTCTTTAATATAGGTGCAGACATATTTTTTCGGACTAGGGCAGAGAGCAGTAACATTCTTCACCAAAATATCACAAGAAACAATTCTAGGCCTCATATTAATATTATCCTTCTCTGAAACCTCTTGAACCATGTCTGCACAGCTCAAATCATCCTTAGCACTACTGTCTCCCATGCTCTTAATAGTATGTTTCATTAAATGATCATTAAAATGTCCAATTGCTTTTCTATCCAAAGTCCCAAAGTGTTCTGTATTCCTCTAGGCAAAGGCATGGTCAAGCCCATCACAGAAATATACCAATCCCTGGTACCAGTTTCTGTCTTAGGGAGGGTTTTTATTGCTGTGAAGAGACACCATGATCACAACAACTCTTATAAAGGAAAGCATTTAATTTGGGCTGCCTTACAGTTCAGAGGCTTGGTCTACTATCATTAGGGCAGGCAGACAGGCAGACATGGTGCTGGAGAATTCGTTTAGAGTTCTATACCCAAATCCTCAAGCAGTGGAAAGAGAGATACACCATGGGCCTGGACTGAACATCTGAAACCTCAAAGCCCAGGCCCAATGACACACTTTCTCCACAAAGGCCACATTTTCTAATAGTGCCACTCCCTAAGAACCTATAGGTGTCATTTTCGTTCAAACAACCACACTTATCATACATTATCTAAGCATAGTAACTGCTTAAATACTGGAGATGGCAAGCCGATATAATCGGAAATCAGAGGAAATATTGGCACATGTATGTAGAAATAGTTTGACAAGTTACTTTCATTCCATATCATAGGTAGGAAAATTCACAATCAGAAAATATAGAAATAAAAATTCAGAAATAATATAGAGGTATAATGTCTGATTAACTGTCGAAAGGAATTATTTAAAATAATTCAGGAAATAAGTTTTAATTCCTGGGGTGAGCCACATTAAACAAACAAGTTAGATTATAAAAATACATATGGTTGTTCAGAATTGTAGCTTATGAAACAGTTTCATAACTGTTTCTTTATTAATCATGCAGCATCTACTCAGGTATATATGTGTTTAAATTTCAGTTGTATGCCTTAGGAAAACCTTACGTGAACTCCTTGAACACCCCCATTTTTTTTTTAGTTCTATAAATCAACTTTAGAATCTACTATATAGGGTTTGATCAAAGAATAGAAATATCTTTTTGAATTGTTTACAAATCTCTTCACTAGAAAGAATGTAACAAAAACATTAGATGAGAAACAGACCTTGAAAACTATGAATTGACAATGCATTAAAACACTTCCCAGTAGTGTTTTTCTCATTGGTTGTCTCTACAGCCTTTGTTGACTTCATATTTGATATAATTATGGAATGTTAAGACCACTGTAAAATTAGAAAGTTTACAAAGAGACTGCTAAATGATATGATTATCATTTGAAGCAAGAGTATTGACAGTTTAGGGTTACCCACATGGAGAGTAGACAGTACAGGAAATGTGAAAATGGTGCAAATGATACACAAAGGCTCCATGTTTGTTTTGCCTTTCAGTGCTCATCATTCTCACTAATGATTATTTCTGGCATTTAATAAATAAAAAATGAAGCAAAGTTCCACTCAGTAGCATTATAGATGAAAGTCAATTACTTAATTCATGAAAGTATACCCAACATGAAGGTACTGTTCATTATAGACAGAGACTTCCCATAAAATTGCAGTCTTAAGGTGGGGTTTAGTACCTACACATGAAACAAATGACTTAATATCTTGAGGTAATTTACTTATTGTGTTAGCACCAAAATTTTCAATTCATATTTTGAATCTTTAGGGAAAAATAAAATCAAGATAAACATCAGTTTTCTTCCTAGATTCCAAGTCATTTCTGTTTGATAATCACTATAAGCAAGGTGACAAGCCAGGACTCTGGGAATATTTATTGAATTGCAAAAGAAGAAATCTGACAAACAATATACTTAATCACTTTCCATTCATCATCATCAGCCAGTGACAGGTTATAAAAACAATTGTAGTAAAATGTGTTTGGCTGAGGATGAGGCTCTAGAGTATTAAACCAAAAAGGATTTATATTTGAGCAAATAAAATTCTGCTAGAACCAGAAAATGAAGAGTATTCGAAGAAATGCTCTGAACTCTGGTGACTGATTAGTCTTCATTTATAGCATCTGTTTCAGGCTGTCTTAAACATAAAGTTTAAGAAATCTTGAGTCAAGACAGGATCCAGCAAGGGAGATAACACTAACTTTTACATTAACTACATAGGAGGCACATTTTCTAAGCCGCTGATGTAAACAGAAGAGGGTATATGTTTAGCCAGTTTTCCTCTTTGAGAGTTACATCTTTGAAATGAGGGGGAAAAAAGGGAATTTCTGAGCAATAATAAAGCCTTGAGATGCACTAGTAAGTGTTCCACTGTAACCATGGCTTCTGACCCAAGCTGTACATGCCAGAGGATGAATCTCACTTTGAATATTCATTATAGTCATGTTTTTTTTAAAACAATAAAATAAAAAAAACATTTAATGTCACACAGAAACAAAAGCTCTTCACGGGCCACAGCCTAGTCACTTAGGTTTACCACAGAGTGATGAAAATTCATCAGAATGTCAAGAGATCTGTACTTACCAAGTTTGATGAAGAAAATCTGACAAATACAGTCACAGATAAGTGGCATTTTTTTCCTAATTGTTTTCATATGGATGAATGAAAATCAAGGGCCCTGCTACTTTGATGAAATGCTAAGTGGCTGAAAAATTCATATTTACACAATGGACCAGCATACAAACTGAACCCAAGATTATTACTTCAAAAGTAACATGCAGATTTTCATAGCTAAGTGTCCACCACATTCAGACTCAGTACAAGAAATACCATGGATACCTAAGCCTGAGACTATAAGTCAGTCTTATTCTCATTGTATTCCTTCACTAAAATGCAACATAAGTAAGTTTTAGGTTAAGAATCATAAGGATGATTTTCCTTTGAGAATAGATCAGATTTTCTGTGATGGTGGCAGTTCATCTAAGACACATACCAATCATTTTAGCAGGTAATTCACTCCAAGAATTCTGTAAACATTACATGAAAACCATAAACTATTTTTTTCTTGTCCAAAAAAAAGGTCATCATTTCCAGTAAGAAGAAACTACACTAGAAAAACAAATAAGGAGACAAATATATTAACTTTCATAGCTATTATACCTAAAGGAATAAATGATTTTGTGCTAAGTGGATTTCTTCCTATAGTTTTATGTGCACAGCATCCTTATGGTTCTTTTAAAACCAAAGGCATACCTAAACTACAGCAGGTAAGCATTGGCTGAAGATTTGAATCTCAGGTCTCTGAACCAGCACTGAACACAAACCCAAAACTTTCCTTGATTATTTATATTTCTTCATATACTTTTCCCAAAGACAATTATAAAATACTGTTCACTTTTAAGATTAGCAATTCACTGAAATGTGTCCCAGTGCCTGCTTTCAGGGCCACTGAGCAGTGACCTTGTGTTTGAGTTTCCTCTGAGTTCTATATCTGGAACAGCCTCAAGACTGCTAACTGTGGTGATCCAGCCTCACAGAATACTCCAATCAGGACTTGACCATAATCCTAAATTTTCTTTCGGTCCCAATATGATTATCAGAATCCCCAATCAACAGGAAGCAGCCCAGAAAACTATGCTCACATCCCCCCAAAATGAATTATGGATGTTTGTCTTTGTTTAGAGTGATAGTTACAAGTTGTTATGGATAATGATCAAGAAAAAATCTAAACAAAGAAAATTAGATTCAGAGCTCTTGTTTTGAAAAGAAAAGAAGGGGAAATGTTGTGGTACAATGGTCTTGTACACTACAAAGACATGTCACTCATAGTAGTTTGATAAAACTGCCACTGAGGAAAGGTCACATGGCTAAACACAAATAATGGGTTAATTTAAGTTGTAAGAGCTAGTTAAAAATAGGTCTAAGCTAATAGGCCAAACAACTTAGAACTATTATAAGCCTCTGTATGTTTCTTTGGGGCTGAATGGCTGGGACCAGGCAGGACAGTCTACAGCCTTGTGCTTCCAAGCACTATATGGAAGACACCTGCCTTTGCCAGAGAAATCGACTGTTATTTGTGATAAATCAGTTAGCATGGATATTGTGGCACTGTGAATATTAAAATTCTTTCATACAAAATGTCTTAACTAGTATATCAGGAACTACTCCCAACACCTGAGGGCACTGTGGCTGTCCCACACAAGTAATTTTCTCCATAGTCGTCTATGTTTGAGCACTTAATCTCCAACTGGGGACTCTATATGGGAAAGCTGCTGCTGAATGTTTAGGACTAGCCTGGAAGTAGAGCACTGTAGGGGTGGGTTTAAATTTGTTTTCTGTTTTTTACACTGATTTTATTTCCTGTTCATTTTCTGATTCCTTACTACAGAAGCAATAGGACCAGCCAACCTCTTGTTCTTGGCCAAACCATGATGCCTGATTTCTTTGGTGTCCTGTGTCCCCTTGATCTGTGAGTCAAAATAAACCCTTCTTCCTTAAGTTGCTGCTCATCATTTATTTTGTTACTGCAATGTGAGAAATAACTAGCCTATCTCATTTGTCTTATTTCTTATTTTTTACTCTCGGGCTGCAGCCAATGAAGAAAGAAATAAATGATACCACTCTAGGAGAAATTTGCCCTACAGTCTCAGTGAGTTTGTTAGCCTAGACTCTGGGTCCTGGCCCAGTGCTGCACTAGTATAATCAGGATGACCAACTTTGATATTTGGTATCTTCTCACTGTTGCTATTTCCAAGACTATAGCCTATAATGTTCACCAATCTAGAAGAGGTCTTTTCAGCTCGCCAGTCACTGCAGGCCGTGACTGTCCTCCTGTTCCACCCCTCTCTTAGCCTTTGTCTGCTGGCAAGAAAGACCCAGGGAAAAGAAAATGATATAGCTGAATCAGACAATGTGCTATTCAAAACCTCAGATTTTGCTTTCGATTGTCACCCAGTTTCTCCTCCCTCATCTAGTCCACCTGTCTACCTATCAAGAGAAAGGCAGGAAAAATGACAAAGGAGAGGTTTAATGGCTAATGTTAAAAAAACATAGTTATTATGACACCAATGGCAGTACATTTCTGAGAAAAATATTTAGTTGATAAGTAGAGATGTTTATTTTTGATTTCCTGGTAACTAGCAGGCTTTAGCCTATGAAATGTAACAGCTGAGGAACATTTGGATTCTTACTGGACTCAGCATAGCGCGTGAAGAGTGTTTCTGACATAGCCTTTTTCTTCCTCTTTGAAATGCTTGATTCCCATGAGTTATATATTTAGCTATCCACCTGTTATTTATTATTTTTGTTTACAGAAAACCATAAGTGCACAGAACACATAAAAGGACCTATACAGATGAGTTTTCTAACCCAATTATGATTACAATACCTTGGGCAACAGACAGAAAAGGCAAAAAGACAGAAGTATTTTTATGGTAGACATTGAAAGAGGGGATTTTCACAAAAGAAATGTAAGAGGAATAGATGTGGAAGAGCATCTGGTTTGCAAAAGACAGAATTTGGGAACACACTACATTATTTAAAATATAATTTAACAGCATTAAATCAAATGAAAATGAAATCCAATAAAGGAATATCTTTTGGATATGCAATAAAGAACACAAAAGTCAAAGAGAGCAGAACAATGAATCAGGCAACACTGCAACACTGTAAAATACATTATAATAAATAACAAATAAGTGGCTGACTGAAAGACAAGAGGCAGATTGCTAGGTGGAGGGCTGTGGGTCAAAGGTGGGGTTGCAGGATTACTATTCAACTCCATCAGAAGAGAAATAGATGGATTAGAGATGAAAGAATTTTTCTCAGTTTTAAATCTGAAGTTCAACACCAGAAATATTGTATGGCAGTCCCAACTGGTGTGGGAACTCCTCTGTCCATGTGTTTCTTATATTTGTTAATGAATAAAGCTGTTTGGCCAATGGTTTAGCAGAATAGGGCAAGGAGGGAATTCCAAGCAGATAGAGGAGGAGAGAGTAGACAGAGTAATGTTGCCACCGGAGGAGACACATGCTGGAACCTTGCCTGTAGGCCACAACCTCATGGTGATGCACAGATTAATAGAAATGGGTTAATTTAAGATGTAAGAGCCAGTTAGAAATAAATACAGTAGCATCATTGGCCAAGCAGTATTACAGTTAGTACAGTTTCAATGTGATTATTTCGGGTCTGGGCAGATGGAAAAAGAATGAGCAGTCTCTGATAACACCCAACCTGAAACTTGAGACTTGGAAGGTCACAACATTCATTTGGAAAGTGATTGCTGAGTGTTGACATCAATGTGGGAAAGATACTACAGTAGCTACTGAGAGAAAGACGGTCCATTTGTATGTACTGATTTTCTACTCAGCCACACTGTTTGTATTTAACAATCCTCTTGGTGATCTAGCCAGCTTGACTTTGATTGGCTCATTTTTAGTTAAGGGCACTTTCACTCAAGAAAAGAACAATGACAGTTTAAAGATTTGTGAGTGTGAGGGGCTTGCTACCTAGCAGACAAAGGTTTTGGAGAATAGGAAGAAAACCTCAAGTTGGCTATTTGAAAAACTGGCTTTTATCTTGGAGATATAGCGTTGATTGAGAGGATAAAGATAAACTGTTTTGGGTTTCTAGTTACTAGGACCACTCTGCCAAGACATAAGTCCTGGTTGGTTGAGCCTTAGATAGACATAGAATTATGACCTACTCTAGAGGGGGTTTTCCACGTGTTTGGTCAGTGGCTTCCTGTTCAGACTAGAAGAAGGTGTTGTGGGTGTTTTATGTGCCATGCACTGAAGATGTTGGTAATCACTACTGTGACAATTTTTCCTTTGACATGTGCTTTCAAAATTTCCCCATATTATTAGTTTACTTGCTACTTTATCTTCCAGTGCCACACTTTAATAAACTGCTTCCAGGAATGACACAATTATTGGTGTAGTGGTACACTTTACATACTGAATCCTTCTATATAATTATTCATAACAAAACATCTTATCAAAAGCAGTTCATAGAGTAGAGCAGAAATATTTATTTTTGGAGATAAAGCCACCATATAATAGTTTCCAGTCATCTTTCTAACTATGGGTTCTAAGCATGCTCTGATTTGTGAATAAGTGTTTCATCTATTTCACCTTGAAGCAGTCATTTACCCTTTGTGATAGGACCAACACATCTATGCGCCAAAAGTGGCCACCATTCTTCTACGTCCTGTTACTGAAGTCATCTTGTGAAGAATTGATGTTTATGCATGATTGGTGTCCATATTTTTACTTCTCTCTCTGTTGCCTTTGGATGTGTCTATGTCTTTACCTGCCCTTCTTTAGATCTTTAGTTTATCATAGTGGCTGACACAAGCTCTCAGCATTTTTTTGGTAATGATGCAGGCACATACATGGTGCATTTTCTATACTGGGGCAGACAGTCCCTAAAAAATTATTTACTCTCCCTCTCTTTTTAATTTTTTTGCAGTTCTATGTGCATACCATAGTTTGTTAACCAAACTAGGAAAGAAATATTAGAGTTTTTCTTAAATAATACATCATTTTCATATACAAAAAGCATCAGATGTTTATAAATAAACACAATGTGTATTTATTTTTAGGAGGTGAAGGTCATTTAAGAATGTAAACATGACAGACGATTGTCCAGCTTAAAAGCATTGAAAAGATTAGAGTCATCAGTGTTTCTTCTGGCCTAATAATTTACATAATTCTGGCTAATACTGTCCTAGAACCCTTGTTTCTGATTGGTGGAAACTGTAGCATGTTGGCATTGTTTCCTACATCTGAAGTAGCATTTGGGAAGCTGTGTCCCACCCCTGTCAACAAAACAAATATTCTGCACTCTCCTAATTTCAAAAAGACCTCCCGAGTCTTAAGTATAGCTGTGTTTGAGAGCCACATGTGTGTCTCTGTAAGCTGCTGTTATTCAAACACTACCATAATCCTGAAACAAATGACATATTAGCAAAACTGGCCTAAGATTACAAGAGAATTAGATTTTTTATAATGAATGCTATCTAATTCTTTTTCAGTATGTTTTATAAATAAAATTCTAAATATAGGACTATGAGGTTATATGTCTAAAAAGCTATTTCAAAATACACATAAGGATTAAAAATGGTGACTACCAATTAATGACATCTAATAGTTATTTAAATGTTTTCCCTTTATTTAAGTCTGATTTATTGACATTTTACTTGCTCAGAAAAAATATTGACAGTAATGTAATTGTCCCAATAATGCCCATTCAGCTGGTATAACCTGCAATCCTTTCAGAAAGATCAAGCAGCTCCCTTCAAACATACATATCTACACATATATACAAACAAATACACATGCATATGGTTGGCTTGTAGCAAAATCACAGAGATTTTCTTGCATTACATAAAGGATAAAATTAAGGTTGAACGCGTTAGAGGTATTGGGATTTCTATTAAATGATGGATTTGTTTTAGTGTGGGATCAATGAATGAAATTACATTATAATGTCAATCACCAAGAAAATTCTTAAAAGAATTTTATCTTCTATACAAATGGCAAAGACACTTCTGCAAGGCCATTAGCCTTTTACGCTAAACTCTGCCTTCAGGACAGCAAATGTTCTGTTTTCAGAAAACTGTAAGCTTCTTAAGACCTGTCTCTCCCATTTTAAAGACCAGAAAGTTCTATTTGCTCTTGAGTAGCTTCTCAACAGATAATAAAAGCAGATCTCACTCCAGTTCTGTACCAGTAGCTCCCTTCCAAATCTTGAGCCCTGAGAGGATCCTATGGGACAGTGTGGCTCTCCATACAGCCAAGGGCTTTGGCTCTTTTGGTCACCATGACTTTCTGTCACCAACGATGCCACAGTCACAGACAGTCAAGGTGCAGTGAGAAAACTGTCTATTCTGATAAGAGTTAATTGTAAAGGTGAGTTAGCGGGAAACTCTTCTCTAGCTTTAAATGTCATCCAGCATATTTGGATGAGAAATGTATTTTTTAATTAAAAATAAAATAAAATTCACGTATGTTGAAATATTATAAAAGATTGGTTTCTTCCTTAGCAGAATGTAGGCTCTGGCAGAAATATGGTTTCAGGTGTGGGTGTAGGAGGGAACCGAACTTGGATGCAGCAGGATTTTATCTTCCTGGGGTGGGCTGCCAGTTAAATCTCTGCAAATAGCAATGTCATAAGCATGGTTTGAGAGAAAGACTGTGTGCTTTGTAGAGTAGCAATTGAAATAAAAACAACAAAATTACAAGGAGCGTACATGTAAAAAAAAAAAAAACAAAATTCTTGTTCCTTCTCCATTTTAAGTCTTACAATGTAAAAGGCATTAAAACTTATAGTGTACAACAACTCTTAAAAGTCAGAGCAAAACAGCATGAATCTTGAAGTGTGCCTGCTTGGTGAACTCTGCTATCTGGTACTAAGATATAAAGGTTAATTAAAGAAACGGCAAGTTCTCTCCTTCCGTAACGTGGCTAAGGAAGACACATTAGCAAAGCCACAGAGAAAGCTGAACAGCAATTAGAGAGACTCAAAAACAGACACACAAAATGGAACCTTTGGTAAACCTGAAGAGAGACTGGACCTCAGCATCTGCCATTATGTTACAAACATCTAAAAACCTTTCGTTTCTGATTTTTGCTTTCATATTCTATCAACTTACCCTCCTTTTTGCCCCTTCCCCAGACATACACTCCTCTATAATATGTGCTTCCTGCAGCATCCTGAGCAGACTGGCAATTTAAAGGACATCATCCAAGGCAAAAGCCGGGGAATGACCACATGGATAGAACTGAGGACAATAGAACGAGTTAAATAAACTCAGTTTTGGGGAAACAATTTATGTGTGAAGAGGTTCAAATGTAAGGAGGCTGAGCATGTGATTTCTTTGCATAAAATTCCTGCCAATCCTGCCACTACTTAGTGGCGTGTGTTTTAGGAAATATTCCTTTGGGGCATCATCTATGCCATTTGTATTTCAGAGTCTGCAGTTCAGTGAACTTCCTGTTTAAAGCTTTCTCTCTCTCTCTCTCTCTCTCCCTCTCTCCCTCTCTGTCTTTCTCTCTCTCTCATTTGTCTTTTTTTTTTTAACTCTCCTGAGTCATTTTTAACATATACTTAGGAATTTTTCTTGAACATTCTAGCCTCTTTTCCTGCGATTTAGAATACAGTATTACAGTAAATTGCTGCAACTGGTAAGAACATTCTGACTTGATCAGTGCAACCGTGGTGTAAAGTGTGACAGACAGAATTCTAAACTAAGAGGACAGCCTCATGCTCACGTATCGCTCTTGAGATAAGGAGGAGATTAAGTGCATTTAAATGAAGACACCAGAGATATATCTGTATTTAGATGATATTACTAATTTGTTAACTATGACAAATTCGCGCAGAACCCCTTTTGTTGAAAACTGACTTTCTCATGTAATAATTAGCTGTAGAATATTACCCCAAACAGGTGTCTGGAGCCTGTCAAAGTCAGAACAGGTGATTTAGAATTAGCGTATTAAAGGAACTGTGAATTAGCGAAGCAAAAACGTGTTAATTTCTTGTTCCATCTGTTAATATGAATTCACTGCCAAATATTTTACTTTGTAGAACTGTGCTGGGATTGGCAAGAATATACACTATAAAAAAAAGTTTAAAGGCCTGAATGTTTAAAAATCATGACATACGTTACTGCAAAAATAACTTCTACATTTTTTGAGCATGCTTTTTTTCTCCTTTATCTTTGAAAAAAATAACAGCAGAGATTGCCATATTATATAGAAAGTTAACTAAAGAAAACATACGATCAAATGTTAGGCCTTTAAAACAAAAACTGGAAGAGAATATTATTCAGGAATGTTTGATTATAAATGATGCTCCTTAATGCATCTGAGATCTGTTCTGATTGCTGAGAGACACAGAGAAAAATATCTCATGCTGCTACCAGCTCATGTTCAGCAATATCCTCCTCTAACGATGCCCCAATAGAGAGACACTGTATTTTTTTCCTAATATGTAATCCCAGGATTGTGGTACAATTCAGGTCACTAAACCACGATTTCTGTGTAACACCTTAATCTATTGTTTACTAATTTGGCTTTGTTTCTTCCTCCAAATTTTCCTAGTATGGGTAAAACCGAAATGTCTTTCTCTCCATAAGCATGTGTACAATTGCGTCTGCCAGTGGAAGTTACGCAAGTGGGGAGTCAGAAAGGGGGGTTTGGAAGGTGGTAATGAAGTCTAACAATTCTTCATCCATGCCACCATTCAATCTGCAAGGGTATGTAACCTCAGCCAGGAACATTTTCATCTTGAGAGCCTTAAGAAAATCTGGGACTCATGAATGACGAAACCTATTTGCCATCTTCATATCTCTTTCCTTTGCAGACAGATCCAAGGGAGAAGGAAGGAATTTGAAGTGAATTGAATATGCGAGCTCAGACATATGCTAAGAGTACAGTTAACTTGAGTTACTTTTCCATGCTGTTGAGTTGGGTCCTGAATGAGGCAGTTTTGTGACTTAAACAGATTTCACTAATTTTCCTGCCTTGCACATTTAAAAAACAAACCACACTCTTCCATATTGCTGTTTGGGTTTTAACGGAGCTGAGCGTGCACACTCAATTACTATAAGTACTTTAAGTAAAGCTTAAAGAAATGCAGCATGTTCTTAACTGCAGACGATATGATAGGTAGTGTCTTTCCTCTCTAGTCTGATGTCACATCCAAGAGATTAATCCTCTCATGAATCATCCATAATGACTAGAATAATTTGGGAAACTGAATGAAAATTTTCAAATTATTTATATCGGGAGTGCATGAGAATATGAATGGTAGGCTACACAAACACAAGCCAGGCTTACAGAAGCTGGATACAAGAAAAAAGTGGGCAGAGTAGAAATATAAAATCATTTCTACTTCTAAAACTGGTCATCACCAAGTTGACATGCCATGTCAATCCTTGGTAGTATGTGGCCCATCCCTGCTTATAAAACAGCTAAGAAAACTGTCACTCTCAACAAGTGAGTAGAAATGAAGTTTATCGCTTAGATCACACAGAAGTCTCTGAGTGTCAACATATGGTGCTCCTATGATGCAAAACTTATAATGATTTAAATAAAGTATCAATAATATTTAGATATAGTTAGTTATTTACATGTCCTACTTGAAATAAATAGACTGAGAATGAGTTCTATAATCCTCCCTAGACAGGATCTCAGACAAAAGACAATATCCTCTTTACCTCCATATTTAAGACACATGATGTGATTGTAGAAAAATCATTAATGAAACAGCTCCAAACTATATTATAGCTTAGAAATTCATATAAGCCATATAACAGTAAGACATTTTATGGGGTGTCAGAGTGCGCATTTGTCTAAGCTTTAGTTGACTTATCCAGAAAGACATTTTTGGTATGTAAATAAAAATGCAAGGGGAAGAACCTGTCAGAAAGTAAATAGAGTATGTAAATTAAATAAAAGGTAAGGCAGCTACACTTTTATATAAATAACTGTGTTAACAGAGCTTTGTGCATATTACAATATATTCAGATGCATAGCTTTTGCAAAAATAAATTCATTGCTTCCCTCCAAAGAATGGATTAAAACAATTTATTTTATAAAATTTGGATAGATAGGATAAGAAATGCAATAGCCATCCATGGAAAATAAATATAAAAATTATTCAAGCTCCATCTACTTTATGTTAGTAATGAGATGCACTTCATTCAAATTCTTTCAATTGAAACAGTGCTGAGGAAGCAAAAACATGATTCTAGAGGAAATGATTTCTAATCTTCATGATAACATACCGATATAATACAATTATTTACAATTGACTAAGAGTTAATTTCAATAGTATAACATCTTTCTTGCAAAAATGTCAGCTTTTATTGATGAAACAAACTAAGAATAAAACATTTTTACTTGTAGTATCACAGTGCTGTTTTTCATTCTGTTAACCAAAACAACATAGTAATACTGTAAACAGAAAAATAACATCAGACTGCTTATGTTTGCAGGGTTTTTTATCAAGAACCATAAGCAATGTAATGAAGTACAGTAGCTTTAATTTTGGAAAATAGCCTGTACTTTTAGATTATAGCCACACTGGATGCAAGATAAGAAGGGACCAGTGATCAAGTTGTTTTGGTCACTGTCTTTTATGCCAAGGAAAAATACGGAATGAATAATATGAAATTATTGATCTTATGTATTTACATTAGACGGTGTTAAATACTGCACAACAGAACAGAGTAGCTATTGTTATTAACTCGTTCATTATTAGCCATCTGTGTTATCATTCTCACAAACACAGCAGTTCATATACATCAGTGTTTCTCACAATGGCTCCACACATTTGCAGTAATTTCAGGGGTCATGTCATGAAGAGCAGCACCATAATGCGTGAAGGCACTGATTCTGAACCTGAGAGTTTGGACCACTTTGGTCCTGCATATCAGTTACTTATATTACAATGAATAACAGTAGCAAAACTACAGTTATGAGTTATCGAAAATAATTTTATGATTGGGGTCACCACAACATGAAGAACTGCAGCATCAACTGCAGGGTTGAGAATCACTGCTGGAGAGGGCAAAAGTCAGGGATGCTGCTAATCCACATGGTCCATGGACATCTTCCACTGCAAAGAACTATCTGCTCCAAACTATTCTGTGCCCTGGGTTGAGGAACCTTGATGACTGCCCAGAGATATTATTGTTCCTTATTCTCTTTAAACAAAAGCCACAAAATATTTAAGCAAAAGCCACAAAATATTTAAGCATCTGCAAACCTTAGCTGTCAAAATGGATACATTAGATAACTCTCATCCTTGAGAACATAGAGAAGCAGGGGTCGTTGTTTGTTTGAGTATTTGTGGTTTTGGTCTCTTTTTTGAGAAGGGGTCTCATATAGCTCAGGTCAGTTTCAAGCTTGCTGGGTGGCTGGAAACGACCTAGAACTTTGATCTTCCTGCTTTCCCCATTGCTCTGCGATGAAGGTTTATTATCATCGCATCTGGTTCATGTGGTGGTGGAGACTACACCCGAAGCTTTCTGCGCAGGCCAGTACACTTCCACCTCCACCTGAGTCCCTCCTGGTTTGTTTGTACATCATCATCGAGGGAGGGTTTCACTGCAGCCATGATTTAGGACAAGTCTTCACTCAAGCCAATCCTTCACTCATGGGATAGCTAGTAGATGGTCAAGCAATAAAGCGAGTTACACATTGGCCTGTTTGAACTGACTCTTCTTAGCTGAGATTTTTAGCTTTTTTTTTTTTTTGTAGCTGAAATTATGCTTGCAGGAAAGCCCAGATCAGGAATGGTGCCTACGCAATGTTGATGTTTGTTTTGTTTATTTTCATCTATATTGGAACTTGCTTTGATAACCTTAAAATATCATTTTATTTTTGGAAAAAAAGATAGAGAGGCCATAAAAAAAAGAAAGACAGATTTTACAGAATAGACCTATTAAATGAATAAAACACTTTCAATGATGCATGTATGATATATATGAAATATACATGTATCTTTATATAATGGTATAAGTCACAGGTGTTATTAGAATAGACTTACATATGTAATAGAACATACATATATATAATTTTATTTCTGCACTACTGGGAGTCAAAGTCAGGCCTTATGTGTACCAGGCAAGTGCTCTACCCTGAGCTATATATCCAGTTGTATTTTATTTTAAATACTATGTTCTCATTTTTTGGTTAGGCATCATTTTTAAGAATATTATTAAACTGAAAAGAGCAGATACTACTCTTGATCTTAGCCAAAAGCAACTCAGAGGTTACGAGTACTAGCTGATCTTCCAGAGGACCCAGGTTCAGTTCCCAGAACCCACAAGGCAGCTCATGACTGTCTGTAACTCTACTTCAAGTGGATCCAACACCCTCACACAGACAGACATGCAGGCAGAACACCAATGAAAGTAGAATTAATTAATTTAAAAGAATGTTATTGTTTTATCATTTTGATTTATTTATATTTTATGCTTTCATGAAAACTCTAATTACATAATTTTATTGCTTCTGTGAAGATCACTAAAGCAATAAAACCTCTCTTGCAATATTGCAATATACAGACAGATGTAAGTGACAGACATCAGGACAAAGTTCATAGAATTATTCACTTTTCAATAAGTATTATTTTCTTTTTTATATAATATCTACTAACAAGGTCAGATAAACCAAATTTCACTCACCATCAAACCTCCTATTCTTATAGCTATCATTTTTTATTTATCCTTCTCACTTGATTTGCTTTCTTACACATCTAAGACATGAGTATGCAGGCTGCATCCCATTTCTTAGCTCATTGACTGAATAGTGTCTTGAAACAATGACATGACAGTGACTTTAGAATCAGTAGCCACATACACCTTCTTGTTCAGAGTCACAGAGTGAATTCTCAACTCATTTCTTGTTTTCTATGATAAGCCATTAGGGATATTTGTGTATATATATATACACAAATATATATATATATATATCACCAGATATATATATCACCAGAACTCTGAAATCTAAAATTACTCAGAGTCATCATCTCAGTTTTTAGGTGCTTGAGTCAAGGCACTGAGATTCTGGGACCCTCCCTGAGGATTCTTTGAGGCTTCTGCCAATACAATGGGAGGACTGCCATCTCTCCTGAGCATTCTCTGGATGATCAGGGCACACTGAAAGACCCTGAAGTTGTAGACTGGGTTGATTGCTGTCTTCAAGGCCAACAAATGAATCTCTCTCAGAAAAATAATGATCAGCTTTTTAAAATGTGTTTCTTTAGTCAGGTGGTGGTGGCAGACACCTTTAATCTCAGAACTTGGGAGACAGAGGCAGACAGATTTCTGTGAGTTCGAGGCCAGCCTGGTCTACAAGAGCTAGTTCCAGGACTGGAAGTGTTTCTTTAAAAGTCATTTGGTTGGTTAAGGCCTCTGCCTGATAACCTACTTTTTGGTGGACTTAACATCAATGCATTTGGCATCTTCTTTTCATGTACAGTGACTCTTCACATGAGTGATATCCACATGATATTCACATGATGAATATCACATGAGTGATATTCAGCAAACTGCAGGTCCTATCTGCTATGAAGAGAGGGAACCACTCTGGGTTCTCTGGGGCTCATGTTTGAACTCTACTTACTATATCTCTAGACTTTGTCCACTTAATAATGGGCATTTAAATTCACAATTCCTGGTAAAAATTTAAGTGCTGAGGTTTAGCAAAAGTGGAAGAATGCATAAGCTCAATATGCACATGAAGTATCAACCTATCAACAGCTGATACATTCTTATGAGAATTTTGGTTACACATCACACATTGGATGAAGAAGTTTAGCTTGGATTGCAGCTAGTAGGCAGGATTTGTTAGTGAGAAAGGAG
The DNA here is from genome assembly GCA_028555095.1 of Dicrostonyx torquatus. Lineage (NCBI taxonomy): Eukaryota > Metazoa > Chordata > Mammalia > Rodentia > Cricetidae > Dicrostonyx > Dicrostonyx torquatus. Next base: position 857,915 of record JAQHUG010000182.1, read on the forward strand.
AAGAAACAGTCAAAAGAATATCTCAAATATCTACTGCAGATCGAGTCTGGTTTGCCTTTGAATGACTTTCATTTGGAAAGAATCAAACCTTTTGGGGTCTTGATGAGAAAGCTGATAAAACAGCCATGTTGTTTCTCAGGACAACAGATGTCTTTACAGTGTTATTCCATTTGTGTTATCAGTTGAAAATACATGGAAGCATCACTGTATTGGTTAATAGATTCTTCTGTTCATGGAAACGACTGAGTCACTCTTAGCCTTTGTTGAACATCAACCTACATATACAGTTTTACAGCTTTTCCCAGTAGGCACACTAAAACAGTGTTGGAGAGCACATAACATATAGACATGGAGCTGCGAGAAATTGGTAAAATATTTTGACTCTTTCAGAGTCTTAGTTCTGTGCTGTAGCTACATGGTGTGGCAGGGGTAGAGGTGGAGAAAGAAACAGAATGGGAGCAAAATTCATCAACACTGAGTGGAGTCAATAAAAATAGCCACAGAAGTAGAATTAAATCATATCTAAGCTTCTATCTTAGAATTTTATTTCACACTATATTGAATTAAGTTCAACTTTTTTCATACAATTTTTGGACTAACAAAGCAAGGAAAATCAGCAAAAATTTGCTGGTAGAGATATCTGTGATGATGTTATAAGGTCCTCTCAGCTTTCTATATGATAGTAGGCAAGTAAGGAAGAGGCAGGTCTTCTCAATGCTACCCTGTTTAAAGAAAAGAGTAATCTGCAAAACAAGGATAACTGTATCCAGTTTAAGCCCTAATTGGGTAAGAAAATGCTCAATAAAATATATATGATTGTATAGAATATGAAAGTGATTATAAATCTTTACATTGACAATATATAAAATTGGTTTTTCAAGAGAGTGTTTCTCTGTGTTGCCCTGGCTATCCCAAAACTTGCTTTGTAGACCACACGGCTCAAACTCACAGAATTCCATCTGCCTCTGCTTCCTGAGTGCTGGGAATAAAGGTATGTGCCACCACCTGGTGAGTGAACATATATATATATATATATACACACACACACACACACACATATATATATGTTTTAAGGCAGTAGGAAACTAATATAAATATGATCAATAAACTCATAAGATATTGTTCCCACTCTAAAAATCAAATCCAAGATCTGTGGAGGAGGCAGTAGAGTATTTGTCTAGAGTGTCTATTCCTATCCTAAGTAGTAATGAGATAGATGAATAATACCTTTGAGTGTTTGCAAGGCACTTGGTCAGATGGCAGGGACCATGCAGAAGAATGTGTGCATGTTCTTTGCTTTGTTCTCCATACCCATCTGATACATAATACCTGAACTTATTAATGTATTTTCAGATAATGTTTTCAGTGGTTTGCATTGATTAAATACACTTATAAACAAACATTAAAGGCAGAGGAATAGTCAAATGCAGATGTCCACCTGGTCTCAACTCCATGATCTGAGCAGCTGAACATTTGTACTCCCTCTACAATAAAGAGCAGCTTGTCCCATTCCCTCTAAGTTGAACACTGTCGTAGTCACCATTCTGTTCTGTGACTGCCCGTAAACCTTAGAAAGATTCTCTGTCTTCCTTACACTGTTTTGAAAAGACATGAAAGCATCTTCTTACTAAAATTTAGCATTTTTGACTTGGCTAGAAGCAATGCATCCTTATATAAGAGATCCACAGTGTGCCCAATATTTCTGAGGCTGTTCCAACAGATTTGAATGAAATGATGATGAAACAGGTGTTTAAAAAATTGTTTTTCCAAAAAAATTAAAAACAAATCTTAGTTAAAAATTCAATTTAGGCAAATTGTTTTTTTATAATAAAATAAACTTATGTAGAGAATGTCTTAAAGAGAGTGTCAACTGGTTTTATTTGATTGGCATTCTCTTGGCACTAAATGATATTTATATATTTTAAATTACCCTTAATTTGTTTATAACAGTTGCTCAAATTCCATTTGTATAGAAGGACCATTTTCTCCTGAAGTGCTAACATTCTACTTCATCCTTCATACTAGGGGTTATTTTTTTACTGAGTACCTTGACAATTGAAAGACTGTAAAAAGAATATTGATGTGTTTCAAATTTGGCATAACCAAGCATTTTGGGATATTTTCTCACTGCTTTGTTAAATTTATAGTTAAAAAAGAATATGCTTTGTAAAGACTTAAGTGATGTATTTGCCCATTTTGTACTCATGAAACTTGAAATTTTATATAATTTAAACAAGATAAATCATATTCTTGATTCAGTGGCAAAATTCAATAAGCACTATTTTGGGTGCGTATTTTTAAAAGAGTCTACTTGAATGAGTTAAGACTACAATCTGGGAATAAGAAGATAATTGTAGCATCCTGTGAATGTCTGTATTTAACATTATAATTTTATACGTGTCTACAAGGTAATATTATTGTATTTATCCTTGAGTATCGTAGCCATTATGTTTATACTACCCAATTTTAAATTCTTAGATTATAAAACCACAAGAGTTTACTCATGGTCAAGTTCATGATATACACAGTAATTATTTTCTTTGACAAAAGACAATTTATGAGAATGCAGAACTGTCTTGAGCTCAGCTGTCTTCTGGGGAGGGGTTGGAATTTCTCTGCCTGAGAGAATTTGGAGTTGTCTTCACATTCAGAAATCCTAATTTTCTGATTCTTCCAGGTAGTACTTGTCAGAAAAGACCATAAAGTAAAACTACTTTCCAACTTCCACATTTTCTGTGTTAAATAAGTATTTTCACCAGAAATACAGATTTTCAGCCCAGAATTTCACACCACATTGGACTGAAATTTTCAAAAAGGATATAAAGTGTCTGAATTATTTTTAGTCAGAGCGAGAAGTATTATTTATACCTAGCTATCATTTTTTCCTGTGAAAGTTTAACAAAAAAAATAAGTTTGAGAAAAAAGTAATGCTGGAAAGCATGCTGCACTGGAGGCCCTCAGCAACAAGAACTTGCAGCAACAATGGCGGCGGGGCTAAATCATGGTGGCAATGAGACAGGAAATACAAACTGTACAGAAATGGGAAAAAGATGAATAAGCGAGAAGAATTAAAAGCTTCGCATGCACCCGACATTCATTGTAGTTGACCATTTTAACCAACATGTAGAGAAAAGGTTATTTATCTGTTTAGTAGATTCAAAGAGAGAGGTTAGCAAGCTTTAAAACACATTTAATGCCTTTCTTCTTGTACATATCAAGGTCTAAAGTTAAAGAGACCTGTTTAGATACACAAGCTCTCACCTTCTTAAACTTAGTCTATTTCACACACAATTAGATAAGTCGAATGATATCACATTTACCATCTCAACCCTTTAAAAATTAATATACATGCATACCTATTTATCAGTACATACATAGATAGATAATAATGTATTTGAATATATCTTTTTAAGTGTATAGATTACATGTATAATCATTAAATTTACAACAGCATTGGACTAGCAACTCCAATAACATTAAATTCTTATTAACCAATTTTTGTTATGGAATTGTTTTGTTATTAAAAATTTCCTGACGTGTACTGTAAGGGTAGAGGAATTAAAAAGAGTTAAAGTGTTGATGGAGTATCTTATCCCCATACCAAGTGATCTTTTCTTACATACAGAAGTGACTTTTATATCCATTGCTACCTTATTTATTAATAATATTGTAATATTTAAGAAAGTGATAAATCAATGAAGTTGGTAAAAAAAAAAGTAAGGGGGCTCCATTTGTCATAATATCCTCACAATATTGTAGAGACAATGAACAAGAAATCTGCAATGTAGAAAAAATTGTGAAAAGATATGTAAGTGCTAAGTCTCTGCTCATGGATATACATTATCTATCTATCTATCTATCTATCTATCTATCTATGTATAAATAGATAGATGTATGAATATGTAGAGATATACATATACATGTATAGATAGATAGATATCTGTGTGTATACATATATATACTACATTTGTTATTACTATATTTGATGAATCAGGAATATATGTATTATCAATATTTGCCTCATAAAAATATTCCAATTTAGAATTCTGTTAAATTCTCTTAAAGTAGTCCACAATTGATATTAAAATTGTGTAGAGTTCATGTTAGGATGTCACTCTTGGACCTATCTACAGTCAAATACATGACCTCGTGTAAGGTATTTATCATGTAATGACTACATCAAAGAAATGGCACTATCGTTTCATTGATTGGGCAATTCCCTGGTAGATATACTTTATATATAACACCTGAGAATTCTGTAATAACTTTTCTAAATTGTACACCACTGTCTTCCTTATTCTTCATGTTAGGGTTCCACTCAAGGGAGCATAGTGGTACCGGGTGACTGTTATTTCTAGAAAAAGACATTGGAGTAGTTCTGACTCTTGACTGCATGTGCCCCTTGCACCTGCAAGGTATGGACAAGAAAAGTCACAAGTGCAAAGGATTCCTTGTCATTGCCTAGACTCTAGAGAGCTGCTTGTCTAAGAATCCCCAGCTGATAACACTTGCAAGAATGTGGTAAGACAAGAGTTGAAACTGTTTTGGTTGAGCCACTATCCTAACACACTTCAAGATCTTGTTTGGATACCAAAATGAATACTTAGTAGAGAACTTCAGCTCACATGTAGCACAGTTTGCTGAGTGTCAATATATGGTTACATAATATAAAGGTTTATTAACTAATTATGTATCCCTAGGGCCACACATGATTCCTTTCTGCTTCATTTTAATCTTTTAGAATATTAACTCATCGTTTAAGAGCCATTATATATAACTATGCACCTCTGCAGCACAAGAAATCTTCTCATCTTCTACAAAGAGATACTGGGCTAATACTTTTCATAATTTTAAAATCCTGACTGTCTGCCCCTAAGCAGTTCAAAGTCCATTCCTATAAGAATAAACTTTTTTTCACACAGTTTAACAATCTGTTCTTTATAATCCAATATATTTCATTAACTAATCCTATTAAATACCATTGTACAAGAAAAGAAATACCTTGTTAATGTATCTGCAAGGGTTTTATGGGTTTTTACTGCCATAGAAAGAATAAAGGAGACTTTCTTGATTAATTTTTGCCTGAAGGAGAGTAACAATTCTGCTTTCCCCACTGTTATTTAAATGACTTCCCAATATGATTCTTTCCAAATATCACACAAATATTCCCCAGGAAAGGAAACTATTGTACCTATTTTAAGTCACTGCAATTTTTTAAACACAACCTTCAGTGCTTTTGAGTTACAAGTCTATGTAAAACACATGGATTTCTTAAATAAAAACTCTTAAGAGATCTTAAGTCAAAGACTTTAAATGTCTAACTTAAGTATAATTTTAAGGAAGTAGATTCCTCAACACAGAAAAAACAGTAGCAGGAAAGAAAATGACCCACGAGGCACAAGGATTGGAAAGAAATAGATAAGAAACTCTATAGACATTTGGAGAAATTTAATGTTGGAATCAGTTATCTCCCACACCACAATGATCATCAAGGGTCACTCAGTAGTAATTCATACAATAACTCATGCTTACAGCAAGATATCTTCAATAGGCATTGTGTTAAAGTACATACATACACACTTGGGCACATGCATGTTTAGCAGGCTTCGATACCAAAGCTACATACTAACTCTTGTTATTTAAAGAAGAAAATTTCAGTTCTTGAAAAATTATTACATCAACAAAAAATTTAAGAACGGAGAGGTTTTATTTAGCAGATCTAGACTCCTAGAAATTAGTTTGCATTCTGCTTTTAATTATTGAAGTATGCATTCGTTAAATTGCTTCTTATAATAATAAGTTGATTAAATAAAATTTTATATTTCATAAAGTTTTATTTGCAAATATCAAAAGAATATTATAATTTATTGGCTCCTATCTCTCATCATATCAATCACAAGCATGATTCTTTCATGCGTTTGTTTCTGGTGATAAATACAGTGGAAGGAGGGATCCACTGCTGGAAATATGACTGGCCTACTAGTGTGTTAATGCTAAGAGTAAGAAGTTTAGAGTCTACCTGGTATATCCCCCAAAGGTTTATGCTGTACCCCAAATCCATGACTGAACCTTGTCAAATAGCATCTTTCACTAATTAATTAGCAATCTGCAAAATACCAGCAAAAGTTCTTGTTGGAATATTAAGTAAGTTGCTGCATGACAACAACTAATAGAGTTTCGGATGATGATAAACTATAAAGTATTTTAATTTTTCCAAGTGTAATATCCATGTACTCTATTGCCACATATGTGAAGAGATTTAAGTCATGCATGTGGATTTTATTAACACATTTATTCTAAGATTAAATCTTTACCTAAATGTGGTATGGAACTGACATTAATAAGAACACTCAGTTTGCATGGATTTGCTGAAGTGAGATTCAAATCGGAATAATGAGTTTAAGTTTGAGAAGTACCAACATGTCTTGGAAAATAATTATTAGGAATTTTTATGGCACTAATTTCTTCATTCACATGAATGAGGCTTAGTGAAGCTGTCATAATCATCTTGTAATGATACAAGTGGAAATTCTCAAAGACTATGTTATAGTGATAAGGTAAAACAAAGTGCTATCAATGCCATGGTGTACTAAAAGGATGATAAAGAGCCCCTTTATTAGAAGAGCTAACTAGGGATTACAGGAATTTAAGGTGTAATCCTAACATTACCTTTTTACTGACTCTGGAATATAGAAAGCCATAGTAGACAGTGGAGGACGAGTTTAGAAATTCATAGGTCAGCGCAGTATTAAAAGGCTATGTGGAACCACAGCAGTTACTTTCCCTTATTCCTTGGTAAATGAATCTATGTCAGGGAATAGGAAGGCTACTAAGAAACTCCCACATGAGAAAATTATACTTGTAATCCAGAAAGATATAACTTAATAGTTAAAATATGGTATCTTTAAAGCTGTATGTGCTGGTTAGGCTTAATACTGCTATAATGAAACACCATAGCCAAAAACAAGTTGGAGAGGAAAGCGTTTATTCAGCTTAAGCTTCCACATCGTAGTTCATCATCAAAGAAAGTCAGTACATAAACTCAAGCAGGGCAGGAACTTGGAGACAGGGAGCTGATGCAGAGACCGTGGAGGGGTGCTGGCTACTAGCTTGCTCAACACGGCTTGCTTAGCCTGCTTTCTTTTCAAACCCAAGACCACCAGTTCAAGGGTAGCATCAACCACCATGGACTGGGCCCTCTCCCATTAATCACTAATTAAGAAATGTCCTACTGGCCTGCCTACAGCCAGATCTTAAGGAAGCATTTTCTCAACTGAGGCTCCCTCCTCTGATAACTCTAGCTTGTGTCAGGTTGACACAAAACTAGCCAGCACACAAAATAAGAGTGTGGAAAAATGCTCTAAACAATGATAGCACTGGAATGCCAATTATACCTACTAACATTGGAACTGAGATTAAGTGACTTATTTTATCTTGACTCTTATGGAATTTTCATAGTCAAAGGTGGCAACATAGAGAATTTAGAATTTGACATTCTATAGAGTTTAGTCCTTTGATTTAGTGAAAGGATTCTCTGCTAGGAAGCAGAGACCAGCACCTGACCTGGCAGTTAACAAGGCACCTGCACTGAGCCTGCTATGGAAAGATAAAGATCTAGAGAGAGCAGTCTACTCAACACCCTCGACTCTAGAGGACTGCTCAAGTTCACCACACTCTCCATGGCATGAGAGCATCTGACTCCAGCAGCAACTCAGTCATGGCTCAGTTCTGGAATCTTCCAGCCTGGTGTTGAAGCTTCTCCAGCCACACTTGGATCCAAGTTCTCTTATTTGCTACTGTGTTACAATAACCATCAGAATAATTTGATGTAAGCAGGCTTGTCTGTTTCCTCTTCCTAAAGATTCTCCCAGAAGAGACTTTTTCTTCCTTTTTCACTTTGGACACTGCTTTTTTGATATTTAATATAATTATTCAAATAGAGGAAAAACAAGGAGGTAACGTAAGTGCAAAATGAATATTCTATTAAAATCAAGATACTGAGACTGCCAACATATAGATTAAAAGTCTTTGAGATTTATATGGGTTTTCACTGAAGCGTAACTCTTTATTCAAAGGATTCTCGAGACTACATACTCCAGACTGCTTCTGCTTGTGTTGATACTCTTAGGGTAGGAGTGCTGGAGGCATTTTGGCTTCAGTGTCATACATGACATTGAAAAGCCACGTTTCAATAACCATTCACCTTGGCACTTCCCAGTAATGTGCTACTAAAGCTATTTCCTTTCTTGTAAACACAGGTGTCAGATGAATCCTACAGCAGGAGTTGCCCTCTGAGCTCTTCACTGTGCCCCACTTGTCAACTTACACTGCATACAGCAACAACATAAATTACAGACAGCCATGATGCCACGGGAAGTAGTGTGTGATTGACAGAGAAGAGCAGTCAGTGTCAGAGGTGGTTCCTTAGAGGACTGAAAACCCCCATCATGTCCTCCAAGGGTCTTTTCCCTTGATTTGAAAAAAGAAAATGTGAGGTGTTCTCTGCATGAGTGACTAGAGGCAGGAAGTGACGTAAGCTTTAGAGACGGTCAATTTTTCTGAAGACAGATAGCTCACGTTAGGGTGAAGACTTGTATGGGGTACTAGAGAGGCTGAGAAGGCACGAGGTACACTTTTGAGCTCTTGGTAAGTGGCATTTGTTTGGAAATTCCTTCTCAAACTTTGTTCCCAGACCCCAGCATTCATTTCCCAGTGACTGTATGAGTAGTTCTCTAGATAAACACTAGTATTGTAACAAATCCTAGAGTGCCAGGCCCTACCAGATGGTTACATAGAATTAAAAATATATGCAAAAAATAGTTTCTAAAGTAAAATGTATAAAGATGTAACTCTTACTAATTCCTAAACTTGCCTGCTATCACAGCCATGGGTGACAGATCCTGTCCTTATCTACTGTAATCCTGACTCCCTCCACCCTTCTCTGGAAATCTCTGGACTCTCTCTCCTACGGGGCTCCTGCTCATTTATACTAAGGACCAGGGAGGTCTCACAGCCTTCATGAACCCTGACCACACATATGCACTGACTGTAGCCTTTTTCTCAACCCCCGTCTTTTGTCTTTTATTTTAGATTCTCCTTTCTGACGATATGACTTCCCACCTTAAAGCAGATTTCTGTATTCTCAGAGATGGCAGGCCTCTTCAATCTGTTCCTCTCTGAGCCCGTGGGACACAGAAGAACAGGAAATGTTCTACAGAGAAGGGAACAGAAGCCTGTGCTCTGCATGGAGTGAATGAATGAATCATATACATGTATGGACTGTGTAACCGAAACCAAGTAAATGAGGGGACATTTCTTTCATTCAAGATAGAAACGGTTGTCCTCTCTTTTTCAAACACCATTTTCTGTCTTTTATGAGGAATACAATAGTATGATGGACCTCTAGAGATGAATCAGGATTCAACACATTTTTATTTCATGATGTTGAGTATTTATCACCATGTACCTCTCTTCCCCATCTTGTAAATTAGAGTTTAAATTTATTTAGCATTACAGTGACTATTAACTAAGCCAATATATTTAGTATATAGCTTAGATTTACTGGCTATTATTTTATTAATGATTAAAGTTATTCTCATTAACTTGGTTTTCAATTAAGATTTCCTTTGGTTTCTCTCCAAGTAGATATTTCTTGTTCAGAAGTAGTACAGCGCTGTAGGCTAAAAGTAACAATTCAGTGAACAGAAGCATAGGTTGCATGTTACGAGAGATGACCCTTCCAAAATCACACCCAGTTAGCAATTCAGGGTTCTCCTGGTTCATTACTGATATTTTTAAATTTTTGTCAATAGTTTGGAAAGTGCCCATTGACTGCCTAGGTAGTTAATGTGGTTCGCAGTCCGTTATACGATGTCTAGGGAGCTGATGAGCCCTGGAGAATGCATTTGTTATTCCTCTGGGATTGCTTTTTAAGAATGAATTCTTGCCCTTCAGACTTAAGCAGAGGTGCTGGGTGCCACTCACTGTGATTTGATTGGATTAAGGCAGATGAGCATGGTCAACCCAGAAGACACGTGATGGAGATGCTTGTTCCATGAGAAGATAATTGTCCAGGTTTCTAACCTACGATCTATAAGGAATCAACCTGACAGCCATTTTCATGCTGGACAGGATGAGAGGATGTCGTGATGGAGCTATTACCTGCTTTTGGTTTGATTTGTTATAGCAACTAGTGTTATACAAATTAATATCCTGTCTACTGTTAAACTGGAGAGAAGTGTATGTGTCTTATCAGAAGTTACATATTAATCGATAAAATATCTAAACTTAAGAAGCACCAAGAAGTTCATGGGATAATATTTTCCCAGTTGGGGCACTTAGTACAGTAAAATTGTGTTAAGCTTAAAAACTAACTTGTTCAGATCATTCTTACATTTAAATGCTGGGATGGAAGGCGATGACAACTGAAGAAGACTGTCGTAGGATCTTTAGGGTGCATGTTGAGGAAATTCAGTTGTTATAAAAGGAAGACTTGAGATGGGTGATAATTTATCAACATGAAAATACAAGAGGATCTTTAAGGAAAAAGGTTAGCAAGTTACCATGAGTGAAGTTTCCAGAGGTCGCTTGGATTTGTCTGAAATCTGCTCTTTTCACACATTGATCTGAACAGATTACCTACTCGGCCCTTATCTCTGTTTTAAATATGTATTTTTCAAACCTGAGCAGGCAACAACAAAACAAGTTACTCTGAGCTTTTTATGTGAAGTACAGGTCACCAAAACCAATCAAAACTCAAATTTAAATATAAGTGACCCATTATCAAATTATCTTTTCGGCATTTATGTTCTGAACAGGAATGTTCCTCATACTGCATTTCCAGAACAACCAGCCTTGGCGCTCATAATCTGAAAATGGTTCAGCTTCTGCATTTTATCAAGTGCACACTGAATTAACAAAGCCTGTCAATCAGTGTGGCTGAAAGCTTTGAAATCAATATTAATGTATTGTGTGCCAAAATAGATATAATGCAAATTCTTAGTTGTGTCAAATGGGTATGTTTGAGGCCTCGTCTTTATCAAGTGGGCATATAAACATCTGTAAGTCTCAAGACAAGAATGTGTATATGAGTTGGAAAACCAGTTAAGAAACTTCACAAAACATTTTAAATAATCCTCCGTGTTATGAGAATGAAGTACATTAATCCATTTAAGAAATTTGGGACTAAACCAGGCGGTGGTGGCACACGCCTTTAATCCCAGCCCTTGGGAGGTATAGGCAGGCAGATCTCTGAGAGTTCGAGACCAGCTTGGTCTACAAGGGCTAGTTCCAGCCCAAGACAGAGAAACCCTGTCTTGAAAAAACAAAATAAAACAACAACAAAAATATGTGGGACTCTATCAGACACTTAGTAAAAACAGTTTGTCATTGTTTTACAGTGATTGTTTGCTCTCTTTGATAGCCTTCTTTGATGACTATATAACTCTCTGTGAATGAGCGCTGGATCATGGTGCCGTTCTAAATACAGGCACACCACCTGGATTAATGAAATCGTGTCCAGAAAGTTGTCAAACTTGTCACGCCTCAGACACATAACAAAGTGGCTGGAAGAAAAGATTAGCAACTGGGGATCCTCGGAGTGTTATTTTGAAGTAAGTTTTTTGAAAAGTGAATTCTAAGATGATCAATTTAAAATTTACATTTATATTTATGCATGATAAGCTAAGTGAAATATGAATACTGACAAAGGGTTTGCAGAAAAAACGGTTAAAGCCAGCAACTCTGATACTGTGGGATTAATATTTTAGCTTAGTAACGTTATCACTTAAAACTAATGGGGTCAATATATATTTCTAGAAACAATCAACAAAATAGCTCCTAAATTATATTTATGCTTCCTAGCAGTGCTAAAATTAATGGTCTTATAAAATTCCTATTATAAGAATACATTTTCAAGTACTGCAAAATCTGTCATAAATTATTTTGCATAAATAATTATTTTTTTTAAAAAAATCAATGACTATTTTAAAGTTTTAGAGCTAAAAAGACTTTTTAAAAAGTTGCTTCAGAAATGATTTATGAAAAAATTACCCTTCTTTCTATCATAATAATTTTAAAAGGGTTGCCTTTTCTATTAAAATTTTTAATTTAATTTTACAGGCTGTTACTCTATAAATAGAACAATCCATTTAAAATGGACAAGGTGAAGTATATAAATGACATTACTAGTGTTGCTACTAACAAGTTTTGAACTATGCATATTTACACATAAATAAAATCAAACCAGAGAGAATACAAATCAAGAGTAAATGAAGATTAGAGTGGCATGCCTATTATTTTTTAGTTTAAGTGTAAATGGATCAGAATAATTGAGTAATATTGGCATTTTCTTGTACTGTACATGAAGTTTATTGGTAAATTAAATGAACATTAAAAGTCAGTAGTAATACTGAAATGAAACTTCTTAAATTTACCTTAATATATTATTTTATAATATTATAAATTATGAACTAGAAGTTAAAGCTCACCCCACATATCAGATGATATTGACAAGTCTGTACAAAGCACAAGTAACCATATTCAAAATAAGAATACAAGGTTCCTTTAAGGCAGAAAAGCTCAACCAGTACTGTTCCCACTCATTCTCATTCTCATTGATTGGGTGGCAGTGCTACGGATATCAACAAACACTACCAAGAATCAGAGGCTTTTTTGGAGAAACATTTGCAGCTTTCCAAAGTGTCTAAAATCTCCCCAGCTCTTAAAATATTTATATTCAGAAAATCTACAATATGTTGAATCTATCAAACCTAACTTGCTGATTAAATTTGTCTAGTGTCTAGGTGCAAACTTAAAGACAACAGTACTCTTTGCTAAGAATTTACTCTTTGGGGGGATGGAGTGGTTTGGGGTTTTTGGATTTTGAAGACAGGGTTTCTCTGTGTAGTCCTAGCTGTCCCAGAACTCACTTTGTAGACCAGACTGGTTTAGAACCCAGAGATCTTCCAGTCCATCTCCCAAGTGCTGGAACTAGGTGTGTGCCCTCATGGCCAGGCTAATAATTTACTATTTTGTGTGATAGTCTCAGCCCTAGTCTAAGTGGTGAGAAGGAAGGTAGGCGATAAAGAGCATAGACCTGGAGGAGTAGAGGTCAAATCTAGACAATTTGGATTCAAATCAGCATGCCCAGTTACAGCATCTATACCATTCTCAACAACTCACTGCTTTGCATAACTTGGATTTTGGGACATCTATGCAGTGTTTCTTTCAAGCCACAAAAGGATATCCAGATGCCATCTTCTCACTGACTTAATCTCCTTGCATCCTTCTCATACCCCATCAGCTTCCTCACTTCCCAGCCAAGGACTTTCAGACAAACCCTATTGAGTTTTTGCCAATAGCTACATTCTTTGCCATCCTACCTGCTACCACCATGGTACTGTAACCACCTCTCTGAGAAGCTGTTTTTCGCACTTCTAAATACCTATTTAATTTCAACCCAACTTGCTCTCTCCTGTTAAAACTGTCTCAAGGTATGCCTTCCATGTTCAGACTCAAAGGCTCCTCTACACTGTATCTATCCAATTACATGTTGCTTACTATGTCGTAGAGTAGGGAGGAGGTGGCACACAGTGTGGTCTGGGACACAGCTTTTCAATGTCTATATATGTAAAACAAGAGATTACAGGTGAGGATCCAGATTGCAGGTTTTTATTGATGGCTAAAGGATCTGCCAATACCGCCACTTTTTTTTTGCACACGTCAGCATGCTACAGGTGAATAGCAGTTTCCATGTTTTCATATATGAACCAACAACTTCCATGGCAGTTATCACTATTTGCTATTTTTCAGTAAGTAATCTACTTTAAGCCCTTGCACTACCATCAGCATTTCAATGTGTGCTTTAGACCGTTGATACTTCCGAGTCCAGCTCTACTATTTGCCTCTTGGTCAGCAGTCTGTGGTGCTTCTCTTTCTAAATCTCAGTGACCTCCCCTTTCCCATCCTCTTTCTCTCCCATTGCTCCTATGGAATTGGGGAAAATCATGAAGCTGTGACAGAGCTGACTGGTGACCTGCATCTGTTTGGAGCTTGTCTGGTACTTAGCCCTCATTATATTACAGTCTAATGATGTCGTTAATTATTCAAACTGATTGCTCCATGAAAACAGGAACTCTAAATCTTGATGCCTTTGAAGCTCAAATACCTGTAATTATCTGAGAAAAAGAGTGGCATCTGCTCCTTTAACTTTCTGCTAAAAATTTCTTATGATGGCGTTTTACGCAAACAGATTTGCTGAGTTACTAGGTATCCTGTGAAATATGAAAACCCACCAAATTTGCTGAATATGAAATTACTTTTGTTCCTTCCTTTTTTACTATTTGTCATTTGACTTGACATTGTTGTGTGTGGATCACTGAGGGGGATTGGCCAGGACAGGCAGTGAACAATACACATGTGTTAGGAGAACACTAGATTAAACAAAACAAATCAAATGGGTCTTGTGTACAACACAGAACAGACATGAATCTACATATGTAGCCTACTGCAGTGCCAGGCACAATTGGGTGGTGTCAGAGGGAAGAAGCTTTGATAAGCTGCAGCCTGTGCCCTTTCCAACCAGGGTTTCCAGCCCCATAAACTGCTTTCGTGTGTACTGCCTTCCACAAGGATTTAAAATTCATCAAACAGACAAAGTGTATATTTAATACTCACATGAGGGAATACAGAATGCCTTTCAATACATCAAACTCCTAAACCTTTTACATCCTTCATTTTTAAGCTACATGGATTTTGATTTGTACAATTTTAAAAATATTCTGAAGCCTAGTCAATCTAACAGTAAAAAGCACTGTTGCACAGTAAGAAATCAAGAAATACAATTCAGCAAACCTGGTATAGTTGCTCCCCAGGGAAGCTTTGTTCCAATTCGGTTTGTCATAGCCCAGATCCATCATGTCATGCTAGCCTAACTTACTACCAGTATCTTTCATTTTTCCCCCCTTTTTGGCACACTCCAACTATTTTCTGTTAAACTAGTGCTGTCACAAGAAAACATATAAAAATGCTCTTTTGCAAACACTCTGTTTGGCTCTCTCCTGAGCCCTCTCTACAGAGTGTTGGGCTTCCCTCACTGTCTTCATCGGGGTGAAGGCTAACAGATCGTTGAACCTCACTCACCATCAGCAGTGACAAGCTTGATGCTGTTTCACTAAAGGTGCAGAGAAATAATAATAAAACAGGCTTTTGTGCCATGTATCTAGATGATCCTTCACTCAACAACAAAGGCTTATGTTCAAAGATGTTTAGCTTAAAGGCATTTCAGAGACTTCTGATTGTAGCCACAGTTGGGTGTCTTGCTACTGGGTGAAATATGTATTCCCCCGAGAACAAAGGCAGCAGCGACCCTCTTCTGCTGAGATAGCACCTTTAATAATTCCATGTATTTATCAGTATTTGTGTCAAGATCTTAGGGATTTTGCCCTTTAGGTGAAAGTAAGTGTAGATGGAGTGGATAGGGTCTTAAACAGTCCTCTAAGGTCTGCAGTGGAAGAAAAATGTCCCAGGGTATATAAGGGAATGAGAAGAAAATATTCCTTTGGATGAAAATGTACCCAGCACAGAAAAATACCTCCAAGGCTTCTAAACAGAAGAATGAATAGCCTTCAGGTTATTCGGAGAGCCCCAAGACAAGATACTGCTCAAGAAATCATGAAGCGCTCGTTTTCAAGTTTGAACCAAATATATCTAAAGAATTGTGTCTTTTAGAAAGTTAAATCTGAGGAAAGGTAAACTTATTTTCTTTTCAGATAAGATCTCCAAGCCTTGCATGTGTGGTTGCCATGGATTTTTCCTGCATAGCCATTCCGCATATTGTGTACGTGATTCCAGAGGAAACATGCTCAGTCAGCCGTAGGAGGTGTGGAATGTACACAAGACATAACTGAGTGTGCATCCGTATGAGTGCCACTCTCTCAGTGACCTGTTGCCTGCAATGACACCTTCTGTCACCATCCGAGGGTGATTGATGTACAGCTGAATCACATGGCACCTTTTCCCATGTGAATTGCACTGCGCCTGGTTCTTGATGCCTTTCATCAAATGCAAAGAGCCGTCACACAGTGTGTGCAAGGGTGTGTGAGCTCAGGAAGCAGCAGGGGAAAGTAGGAACTCAAGCACTGTTGCTTTCAAGTTGAAACATTGATACAACAACCCCTTGCTTGTAAAACCCGGAAAGAACGGAATGGGTCCTCTACCTGACACAGGAGGCCCATCAAGTCTAGGGGGCACTGCTGCTGGGCAGCCACACAGAGATCAGCCGCCTGTTAGAATCTCTCCCTATTTTCTACTGTTTTGATAGGTAGTGAACTTTCAAGACACATCTTGGTATGTCAGTCATTTTCAGGGAGAGAGTCTCATGTTCTGAAATGTGATTTCGAGTCCACTGGAGTTAAAGGAAGACAGTTCTGCAACAGAAAATTAAGTCTAATCTCTCCCATTGTCCTTTTTCTGCCTGTGCTTTTTTGGTGTCAAAAGCAAACTGCTTTCATAATTACTGACGTACTGTCACTCGATAGTTTATATGGCAACATAGAGTTTTTTTTTAAATGTCTATAGGATCATCCAGGACCAGACAACATCCAATGATATAGAGTAGACTTGTGTTGTTATATCTAGAAGTATATACATAGTATACATTTGTTTGGTTTCTCACTCCTCTCCCAAACACTTAGATGAGATGGTAGAGGTCAGAGAAAGAGCGTGTGCTTTACGTGTCCCAGACCTGTCACCAGTCAAAGAAAAGTGGGATCAGTAAGTAAATAAACTAATTAGGTCACGTCATTTCCCTACAGGCTCTGATTTCTGAGATTTCGTTTTTTTGCCTCCCATTGTTGTCTAAAATCTTTGTGTAACAGAAAATCAAAGGAAGAAGTTCATTTTTATCCTTTAGTCACTTATTTCATGCATGTACACATGTGTGTACTCACAGTAGGCAACAGACACAAGCAGATTTTGCACACTGATTACACTGTGCTCAGATAAAGAAAATTCAGTACGGAGAAATGAAAAGCTTGTCGTGTCTGTGGCTCTGTCATGCACCCATACATGTACATGAGAGGGCAAGGAAGATTGTCTCAGAATTTGGCATAGCATATCAAGGTCTGCTCAAAAGAACTCTGGACTGGCATTGGGAGCTCGGACCTCCAGCCTTAAATTTGCCATTGTTCCTGGCTATGATCATGAAAATAGCCATTTGTTTCCATGGGACTCCTCCCACCATTAGACATGCAATGTTACCACTTTCCACAAAGGGAGGGCACTGTGCAGATTAAATGTTATACCGCATGCAGAAACACTGTGAATTCAAATACACTGAGCAAGTGTAAATGAGAAAGATTAAATCACAAAACGAAAATTTTATTCAAAAAAGTTATGGGTTATTTGGAGTAGACATTGTTTTCCTTCATAATTTTGTGCATCATGAATTTTCATTTCAAATTGCAGAGGATTTTTAAGTTTTTGCTAAAGTCAACATTTAAAAATATTGTATGGATGTAAAATTATTTTATCTACACTTAAAGGGTATATAATGGTTGATGTTTCAGTTTTCATGTGTAACGTAAGTCTTGTTCAAACACACCAGAGATAGAGTTTTATTAGGACTGGCAGGGATGCTACCAACATGCATTCATGGACTGATTCCATCTGTATGGAATATGCAGATCTCACTCTAAATATAGCTCCTAACTCTTCTGTAATGCCTGAGCTGAAATCTGAAGTTCAATAAACCAATACTATAGTAACATGAATTTAGTTACTCAATTTAAAGAAATACACATCTCACAAAATATTAGACATCTAATTCAAAAAACAAATGCATACAGGGCCGCGGCAATCCTGATAGAATTCAGTAGGCATTATGCTGTAGTGTTTTATCAATATATCCCCCACTTTCAGTGTTAAGCTATTCATATTCAAACCAGCTAGCTACCTCATGTAGGTGAAGTAAGTAGCAAAAGGGAGATGATCATTTCTGCACCATGAACGGACAAAATAGAGCTCAGTATCACGACTTATCGAACCTACAGTTAACATGGATTTTGACCTTATAATTTGAATATTAAAGGGTAAAATCTTCATCAGGTTTTGATATGCTTCTAATTTTCATTTCTTTTATTTGAAAAATGCTGTCAGAGTACATTGAAAATAATATTAATTAGTTATATTCCTATTGCTCTCTAATTTTCTCACATAATATTGGATTAGAAGTAAAATTTCCAAGTGGAGAAGAGCCCAATTTTAACTTTATGTAAGTAAATTTTGAATTTATTTGCATGTGCTTAATTTTATTGGTACAGATCTTTTGCACACCTTTCACAAGATTGCTGTATGACATCAGAACCTAGCTTCTCTTTTTCATTTACATATTTTTCTGATTGCCTTTAGGTCAGCTACTGGACAGGAGTTCTAGTCTGGAAGTAGGAATTCTCATTATAACTCTCCGGCTGCTTCAATAGAGTTAAAAGTTGATTGCAGTTAAATATATTGATAAATTTTACCACAAAATTATTATTTGTTTTCTTTTGAAGGATTGGATTTGACAAAACTCTCTGCAGTGACCATTAGTTACTTCAAGCAAACCTCCCAAGTCATGTAGCCGCACTGGGCCCAAAGCATTCTTTGGTTTTTAACTCCTGTATCTTGAGAATATACTTATGCTATTTTCAAGCCCTGTGTGCCTGGATGCAAGCTTCTATTATAAAAAAAAAATTAAAATCCAGAAGAGGGGCATGGTTTAGGGTACCATGGAGAGTTCGCCATGAAGAAGAATAGATTATCAAAGAGCACAAATTTCCAGTAAACAGCCAGAAATCAATAACTGATGGTCAGATCAAGGGGTAAGATTAACAACAGAGACTGCACATCATCCATCTTAAAGGTATCGTTGAAGCCTTGGAAATAAAAGAGTTCTATAGAATTCAGCATGAAGAGTAAAAGACTGAGAGCTGATCGCAAGAAAAGATTCACAGCTCAGATGTAGGGGAAAATGGTAGAGAATGCCTTAATATTGGTTCATATTTATTGAGATTTAATTTGTATGTAGAAAGTTATAAAGCCAGAACCACGAAGGCATTACCAAGGTGGGGCATCGTGTCCCACCGCCTTGCTGTGACAGGAGGGTAAAAATCATGTTGGCACATGCTTGAATCCTGTCTTGGAACAAAAGTCACAGCATCAGATACGTACGAAGTCCAAAAACCCAAGTATTATGCGGAGCGCAGTTCGTATTGGGCTGGTACGAGAGCACAGACGCCTGTTTCACTGTTTACGTAAAACTAACTTTAAATTTCTAACCTCAGTTTTTTTGCTTTTTTCTAAAACTTTTGAATACAGATGAATCACGTCTATTTTAAAGCTATTACTTTATTTTTAAAAGGTTGGGAGAGAGTTCTTACTCGCCACTTAAAATCTTAAACTTTCTCATGTTGGCAGTTTGTACACTGAGGAAAACGGTGAGAACAGAACTGTGTGAAATTATTGATCTCTTGCCTTGTGAAGTTTCACGAGTCTTTGCAAAAATTTACAAGTTTGCTTCAGGGCAAAATTTGATCATTTTAGACAGGGATTGAATATTTTGCCTTGAAAAATGTTAGCAAAAAACCTCCTGGGGGAGAAATCACAAATTGTCAAAGCATTTGGGTATAGAAAGCCATCAACTCTATGTGGTGAGTGGCAATTTATACTCTATGTTTAGAGTTCGTGGAAAGCAATGACAAATTTGGAATCAATACCCTCAATGATCTGCTCCAACAAGAACTGATTGTTTTCTCTGGGTTGTGTGGAGGGCCGATTACAATGCAATTCAAGTAGAGACCGGCAGGGGGCAGCACTGAGGCATGTAAACAGGTATGCAGAACCAGGCCGGGGCTGCATTTTGGAACAACTTGCCTGAGCTTAGAGACTGACAAGGGTGCAAACGTCTTTTCTACCAGTGATCACCTGTGTGATGTCTGGCGAGTTCAAATCCTAATAAATTCTTCTCTCAGTGCGGAAGGATGAGAAACAGTTTTAAGAGCTAATTCTCAAGAAAGTTACTAAAGTTCTAAGCTACCGAAAGAGAGAACTCGTTTATGTACTAGATGGTAACCTTATTGGGTTGCATGTATAACAAGTTCCTTTAGTTTGGGAGTGAAAAAGTTACATAAGCTTATGAATACTGGATTCATAGAAGACGTTAAAAATATTTTTGGCTAGGTAACACTTTTGCATAGTTCAGCAATCAAAAAGCATAAAAAAGGAATAAAGTGAGAAGTTTTTCTCTTCTCTTTATCTCAATAGTGGGATCTTTTAAAAATGGAAAGTAGCATATTTTCAGCTCGTCCCTGAATGCTAGGGGAGTCTGTGCTAGCTACTGTGCAGCTGCATTTATCGAAGGCTCTTACTGCCCGGTGGCTACTGTCCACATCGGTACTATACCCAAGCACCACCGTTCACACTTAGCCAGTGCGAGAGAGTGTGCTTCTTCACATCAGCGTCAAGAGGCTGGGGTCTCAGGCCCGTGCCCCAGGCACGTGTGGACTGTGGAGAAACCACGGCTTACTGCCTTTCCTTTTCTGCTTTCCGTCCATTTGGCTGCTGCCGTCTACGTGAACCACCTTAAGGCCTTGTGTACAGATCTCCACTATTAAGCCAATATTCTTGCCACCAGAGAATCCTAAGAGTCTTATATCTTATCCTACTAGTGTGTTGCTCTCTGATACTCTTGGTTTTAGCCTGCTGCTTAGGGCTTCCCTTGTTAAACATCAGACTTCTATGTCTTTCTCCTTCAACATAGCCTAGTCATATGGTTGTTATTCTTGCAAGACAGTCTGCGTTTATTTTAAGCCTAATTTTTTACCAGTTGCTAACTGTATGGCTATCCTAATGTGTTTTACCAGTTGCTAATTGTATGGCTATTCTAATGTGTTTTACCAGTTGCTAACTGTATGGCTATCCTAATGTGTTTTCCGTGGCTTGCTGCCGCCATAATATACTCCAACCAAAATCAGCTTGGGGAGGAAAGGCCTATTTCATCTCCTTCCAGGTTATGATCCATCCCCGGGGGAAATAAGCAGGAATTCAAGGCCGGAACATGAGAAGAAGCCATGGAGGAATGCTGCTAACCGGCTCCCTCTCTAGCTCATACCCAACTAGGTTTTTCGCAGTCTAGACCTCCCTTCCTGGCATGGAAGTGTCACTGATTGTGCACTGGCCTCTCCCACCCCAATCGTCAGCCAAAACAATCTCCCTCAGACACAGCCGAACGCCAGTCTGGTGAAGAAATTCTGCAGCTGAGGATCCCTCTTTCCAGGTGGCTCTTGGTTGTGTCAGGTTGACACTAAATACCAACCAGGACAATTGCCTTGGCCGCATAGCTGGAGGACTCTGAATGTTACTCTTCTTGGTTTGTAAAATGGGTACGACAGAAGGGATGTCGGAAGGGTTAAACTGATAAGTGCCAGTAAATCATACCATAACTGTCTAAGTAGTCAGCCACTTTTTCTTTTCTTTAGAAATAGATTTATAAATGTTTTTATTCACAAAATAGAAGAGGAGGACATCCTTTTGTGCTTCCTATCTCTTTCCATATTAACTGAAGCATGCCACTTAATGGACTGATCGCTATTCACCATATCTGACTGATGGACTATGGTGGGAGGGGCTACAGTTCTTAAGGACAGATTGCCATTTCAAGGCCAGGATTCTCTCTCCTCAAAACTCATTAAATCCTTGGTCAAAACCTTAAAACTCAGATTATTTTAGGCTAACGTTGGCATCTCTTTTGGTGGTGAATTTTTCAAAAGAAGGCATCATAAACAGATAATATCTTAGAGGGTGGGGTGATAAATGGAGATGCCAATACTGTGAAAAGCCATATCACTGCTAAAGAAAACGAAACATGTATTTCTACGTTTCCCAAGGCCACACCCCTCTCTACCCATTGTTCTAACTTCGGCCAACGTGTAATGCTTATGCCGACAGTGTGACATTCCAGGGCACGGCCTGAGTCAATGAAAGGCAAGTGCTAATAGTACTTTTACATCCTCCTTGTTTCCACATTGACAGACAGACCTACAGATGTCCTCCTGATGGTAAGTTTCTTGGTCTTCTACTGATGACGCATCCTTCTGTTTTCTCTCCTTTCCCCGCGTCTCCATGTTCAGGACTGTTGGCAGACTGAGCAAGTCTGGCATGAGTCTCTTAGGAAAGCGGCATCTCTCCTTTTCCTTTTAGTACCAGGATTGTAAGGAAAATAAGAAATCTCGGCTTTTTAAAGTGAGCCTATAAATATGAAAACCAGACTCGGGCTATTTCAATAGCCCATTTCAGCCTTCAAAGAAGTCTTTGATTTTTGACTTGTGAAGATTTACAGATTGACTTCATTTCTAGGACGGGGGAAATGTGAGGTCACTTCAGGCTGGTTTGAAGCACTGGGAACAATCTCACCACCCCATGTTGTCCCCAACTGTGGCCACTTCCCCAATTCTCGGGAGGATGCAGACACACTGCCTCTGAGATGAACACCATCCACCTCCATCTGTAAGGGCTTCCACGCCACTGGACGGAAGGCATAACTCTGAGTTTTACAGAGCAGGTAAAATGATCAAAACACAAAGGCTGCCTAACTGAACTCTGCAGCTAACACCTGTCTATGCAGGAGCAAAGTTAAGTCCAATATAACAGCTGAAAAGCAAAACCAACTAAAACTCTGTCATAGGAAGGAGGGGTGCATAAGCTTTAAAGAGGGCACCTTTTAAACTCTATAACTAACAGTGAGAATTCTAGGGAAAAATCAGAGGGTTCTGTGACTGAAATATTGGAATTATATTGCTTGAAGGCAGTTTACATATAAACAACATGAGAAGCTTTGTGGCAGATTGAATAAAGACCATGTTCCCATTTTGCCATCTTTCTATGTCTAAGATGACATAACCAAGAGCAGGTCAGTTGTTAGTGGGTGGAGAGCCTTCATGCCTCTTGTTTAAAGATGGGCAGGTCTGAACAATGTGTTTCATTCCAAACAGGACTCAACTTGAAACAGAGACACCCAGTGTCTGAGAATTGACACTAAACTCACTAAGAATTGCTGTCATATTTCCTGGCAGAACTTGGGACTGGGTCTAACCTCAAGACCTGGCACAGGTCATAGTCTTCAATGTAGGCACAGCTTGTTTCTTGTCAAATGCTGCGATCACATTCGAGCAGGACTAAACACTATACTGTTCAGGACATTCAGAACTTGTGTGCAATTCCCATCATCAGAGGCAGTACTTGAAAATCTTTTCTCCAAGCACAACTACTTGAAGATGAGAAGGGTTTCACGGGATAAATTAAAGCCCACCAAATTGGCACTTCAGCTGAATGAAGAGGAAAAAACCCAGAAGGGTGGACTGTCCATAACACAGACACCACTTCATTCTCTCCTAGAAATAATAACATCCTTTATATGTCCCCCGTCTCTATGAGGAGATTTAAGTGCTTTATCTAATTAATCCTCCCAGCTTCCCAGAGAGGAAGATAGGGGGCAGATATTATGATCTGAATTCAGCAGTGGTAGAAATTAAAGTGTCCTGATTAAGTGACTTAGAATGGAGACAGCATTTGCACTTAAATAAGTACACTCTGAATTCTACACTATTTTACTAGAAATAGTACTCACAACATGTATTGAATTTTCCTTATTCTAATTCATCCGATGTAAAATACAGCCAAAGAAACAAAGTGACAATAACAAGAAAACAACCATTTTAGTGCTGGTGACACAAAGGACAAAATATTGGTCACTTAAGAGCATATTTTAGCTTTCATGGTGGCTTTTGAAATCAAGAGAATAAAGTTTACTTTCTTTTAAGAAAAGAATCTATAAAAAGACACTATATACTTTGATATTGCCATAGTAGTCAATTTAGTGTCATTCAGTTGTATATGCATTGCTTTAGAAACCCCACCTAAGGGATCAGGTACTTGAAGTCAGACCCAAATAGTTATCAACTCAAAACGTGTGTCTTCTTTACCTTGCAGACAAAATCCAGGATGGCATTGAATATTGTTGCAGGGGGAAATGTCAGCCCTCTGTTCTGTAAACCACAGAAACTGTATTTTTTTAAGTGATTCTATTTAATGTGTTGGACAGTCATGTAAATAGTTTGCCCCACTGAGAATGGCCTGCATAGGGCCTTTCTGGGAAGGCTATCTTTATATCCAAGAGTTATAAGAAACAACTCCTTAATCTGTTTAAACTTGGCAGGTCTCTGTAGATCACCTAGTTCATAAATTGCCAATATACAGCCCCAAGTGAGACAAGGTGATTCACAGAATGGCAGATAGGAAGAAAGTTTGTGTTCTTGATAATATCATTGAGCTATGGAATGGAAGGAACAAACTCTGAAATATTTTATCTTGGCATATTCCTTCTACATATACCCAAGTGTGTTATAATTAATAACAAGTACATATTTTCATAAACATTTCTGTGCCATCATAATTATCATCAGAGACTGTACCCAAGGCCTTGTGCATCTAAGCAAGCTAAATCCCCAGCCCCAATGCCTTTATCTGATGGTCTCTCAGATCTCTTCCTATAAGCCAGTATAAAGACTCCGAGATAAACACAAGCTTTATGAGATGCTAAAGACACACAAATCCAGCCCTTAAATTTCCAGAGAGGATAGAAAACCAATTAATACTTTTCATTAAATGAATAACACGGAGAAATATAGGGGGACAAAGTTCCCAAAGAAAAATATCAGGACAGGAAAACAAGAGCAGAATTTAGAGGCTCGTGTTGAAAGTCAAAATCATGCCCCATTTTCCTGTGGACCTAGAAAATAATCCTTATTGAACCACAGTTTCGTATGGCCTAGTTCAGAGTTGGCCTAACATAATGATGTGGTAAGACAAACCATCCTCTGAAAAGGGTCTGAAAACAGTTCCACAGATGAGTAGTTTAGTATTTTAAAGTTCTAACTGTCCAAATAATCAAGCAAACAGATGTCCCTGTGGCAAGAGTAGGCTTGATACAATGAATACAGAGTCAAGGAAGTTATATATGTATTGGAGCATGGAGCAGAAGTCCTTTATTCTAGTCATTTCATATTGCTGTGTCAAAAATAAGCAATCTTGTCTGCTGAAACTGTTCATTTGTCTTATGGACAGAATAACTGCAAGTCAAACTACTTCAGTCTCTGATATTTGCAAACCAAATGGCAAAGAATGAATGCACTTCTACTTGTAGGTTTCCGGGACACACTAGACATGAAGGGAAAGAAAGTTCAAGAGGTTGAAAAGCACACATTCAATAAATTCCAGGATCAAAGCGAGAACCAACACCACAATAAAAAAAGACAGAGAAAGAAAACTGCAAAGAACACCATCAACTATGCAGCATCTGGGCCAGAAGAATGTTAGGATGGCGTGGTGGCTGCGCGATGGAATTTCTAAACAGTCTGCAAGTTCTGTTCATGTCTGTTGTGTAATGTTAAGCCAGTGTCTTAGGAAGATACGAAATTAAACCAAACAGAATAAACACAATGCAGAGAATCTCCACGGATGATACCAGGCCAAGCATTGAAGGACATTCAAGAAACGTAGCTGTGGCTCTAACTTCCAAAGACACAAAATGTAATTATAAGCAGAATGCATAGGCCGACAAAGAGTGTAGAAAATGCTAAATGTTGAGCACAAGCAGCTCATAAATAGAATTATTAGTGCTGACTGCACAGAGACAACACTGGTTCATTTAGAGGCAGTGTTATATAACTGTGAAAAAGGCAGGAAGCAGGGAGATTCCTTCCGTGGCTTTAAAGTTCAGATTTACAGGCAGAAATGGAACAGCACAAGGGAAGCAATTGCTCTGTAAAAGCCCTTTCTTTTTTTCATCATTTCATTTTTTTGGGGGGG
Source organism: Dicrostonyx torquatus (assembly GCA_028555095.1). NCBI lineage: Eukaryota > Metazoa > Chordata > Mammalia > Rodentia > Cricetidae > Dicrostonyx > Dicrostonyx torquatus. Next base: position 883,817 of record JAQHUG010000182.1, read on the forward strand.
GTAGATTTTGTTTTGTTTTGTTTTCAAGTTAGGGTTTCTCTGCGTAGCCCTGTTTGTACTGAATCTCACTCTGTAGATCAGGCTGACCCTTGAACTCACAGAGATCTGCCTGCCTCTGCCCCCAGGATTAAAGGTGTGTGGCATCTTTAGTTAAAGCCACCGCAGCTGACTTTATTTTAATCTCTAAAAGAAGTTATAGATGTGGTAAGCTGGCTCTGAGGAGTATATGTGTGGAGTATATATAATACAGAAATGCATGGTAGAGGGTGCTAGCATCCCTACAAAGACTAGGTGAATAAGGGTCTCCAAAAGTACAACTGTGCTTCTGGATGCTTCTGCCAAGTCAGCCATTCTGCATAAATTGTCTCATATAAGTTTTCTAGCAATCACTATAGGGTCATATAGTCTATGTGAGAACAAAATTGAGAACAATTCACTCTAGTCACAAGAGTAGAGTAAATGGTTCCTGGAAGGACTCATGCAGGATGGGTGCATGGTGAGTTGGAGCGGAGGGGATAGGGTGGCGTGCCAGGATGGGAAATGTATCAGGCCGGGCAAGTGACACTAATAATCGAACAGAGTGGTTAGAAAGCAGGTCAGTTATTTGAGTCAAGCATTAGCATCCATGGTGTATGTCACAAGCATGCTGATGTGTCAGAAGACTAATGGGTTCGGGCAACCATAACACCTCTAGCAGGAACCTCAAGTCAACGGTTCTCAGCAGTTACTCATTTGTTTGTAGTTGAGTATCTCAAGAGCAAGAAGTTTGCTTTCAGAAAAAAAGTGTGCTTGCTTTACCTTGTGAAATAAGTAGGAGTAATTAAATAAATAAACTAAACTGATTTCATATTTACAAACTCCACTAAGAAGAGAAATAAATTCATCTAATCAAATGATAATTTGGTTTAAATGTTGATTTGGACAATTTTTAAATTACTTCTTTCAAATTAATTTTCTAACTCTACCTCACCATTGTCAAGATGAACAATATGTGATGTAGACATCGTAATGTGTGACCCATTTTTGCCAATCAATATTGCTCCTTGCAGCAGTAGTTTCAGTGATGGAGTGGGCAGCCTGCTCAACGCCTCCAACCTTCTTTCCTGTGAAAGAAATCAGAAGCTACTCTGTGCCCGATGTTTGACAGGAACTGCCCGGAGGGGCTCAGTGTTTCTCCTAAGTCCCCTCCTGCCACAGAGATTTCTTTTTTGTTTGTGGGTGGTTTCTGTTTTTGTTTATATGTGGGTTTTCACTGAGCAGAAGGTCTTATTCTTTGTTTTCTTTTTGATTCAAGGACTTTACTGAGAGTGGTGGCCTAGTCCTTTGTGACATTTCTCAGTATATATTGTTAAATTCTCAAAGTCTGTTAGGCAAGGTGTCCTGGGGAAATCAAAATTTATTATTGTTATTATGAAACTCTGAAATTAAGACCACCTTGCAAAACAGCTGAGTTATAAGCATGGTGTGTCGTCTGGTTACCCAATCAATTGGCCAGTAATAGGAGACAGCTATTAGTCTGTCTGTGAACCTAACTTCCTCCTCGTAATGTGATGGAATTAATTCACACAACCTGATAACAAGGCTATTACATTGCGAACAATGGTTTAAAAGTGCCTTGCGTGGAGCAGCCAGGCACCATTGAACATTTCAGATCAAAGGTCTATTGAACAGAAAGAACAAATAGAATCAATTTCTTGAACTGTCTCTGCATTTCCAAAACTTGCAACATTATACCACAGAATGTGACTTAATGAAGTACAGATGAGAAGACCAGAGGAAAGCTAGTTTTAATGTAACAATGAACATTATTGGAGAACTTTGGACTTTTTTCTCTATGGAAACAAACTAGTTATTAAAGACAGCTTTGTACTCCTAAAATTCTAGACTTTAAAGCCAGCCAGGACATAGATAGTTCACTTAGGCACAGATAACAAGGGATAGAGTCACACATTTGCTACTTTTTATCAGGGCTCTAAGGCTGTATGCTGCATAATTTATTTGTGTTTAAGCCACAGTGTATTTAATGAGGTAGAGTGACCTAATCTCACTCACAAAAGTAATAGAAGATGCATGAACATTTGCCTTTAAAAACCTGAAATGAATAGTTAAATAATGACCACAATTAAGTGGATTCTGACTGAATAAAGATTGTACATTATTTGAGGTATCTCAGCCTAATTACTTCGGGTTTTGGACACAAGCGACGGATATAAGGGTATCAGTGCAGTGTTATTTTACGTAGGAATATTTAAAAATAATGCAGGATCTGCAACCACACAGGGAGTGATTAAAGGGCTGGAGGTGGAGCTCCACAGCAGAGTGGCTGTCCAACATGCCCAGGGTCTGGGTACCATCCTCAGCACTGCAGCAAAGCATGTGATTATGAAGGAGAATGATGTGAATAATGTTTATCTTTATCTTTAATTTAAAGCAATCTATTGAGAAGTCACATAAGAATAATGGAAGGACAGATTGTCAAAACCCTAAAGTGCTTTGATACATAGAATATACACCATTTACATGGATATTATTATCTTTGCATTGTCAAATATGAAATCACAATACAAAAAAGTACAAAAAATCCACTGTATATGGCTAAATATAAATTTAGAAAAACATAGGTTATTAAAAGCAAGATTCAAAACTGTCTTGCTGACAAAATACATATTTAATACTTTTCTTCTGAAACATTCATGAAAACATGGGAGAAATCAAGCCATGGTTGCACTCAAGACTGAGGATATAGATGGGTAATTCTTTTGAATATTTATAATAACTGTGTCTAGACATGTCACAGGTCATCTGGGCCTAGGCAAGTAGCATCATTTTCCTAGCCCAAGACAGCAGGAGAAGGCATGAATGTTAAGACAGGGCTTTCACCTGCCTCCTTCCCAATCACAGAAGTCTTGAGAGTGATGAGTTAGTTAGAAGAGAGGGCCTACCTCCGGAGTTAAATGTATTCAAATCAATATTAAATATGACTCAATCACTACGATGATCATCGTTTACTGTAAATACCATTTATTTTCTTAATGTTTAGGTTTGACTTTTTTTTAAGTAAGCAAAAATATTAGAGATGGGACAGTTTGGTTCATTAATTGACCTTTGTTAAACTCTTCCCTGGACCCCGAGGTGCCTTGTCCTCAGAAATATGAGTCAAGCCAGGCTGCTCTTCTGCCAACACAGCCATTTGACCAGTCACAGATGACCTAAGGAAGCCACAGCTGTTTGCTACCAAAGCATTGCTCCTAAAGACAAAACCCCAGCAGTGCTAATTTTCAACAGCTCACAGTGGGCTTCTTGCTTTTCTGATGTGGAATAATCATTTTGTACACTGTAAGTATATATTGTTCTCGTTGTTAAAAACAAAGCTGATTCTCGTTGTTAAAAACAAAGCTGATTGGATAATAGCTGGGCGGGAAGTAATAGGGCAAAAGTGCCTGGGAAAGAAAGAACACTAGAATTAGGAGGAAGGGCCGAGTCAGAAGGTCGTCAGCCAGATGGAGAACAAGTTGGACACACAAAGTGGGATAACAGTAAAAGCCCCAAGCCTCTGGGCAGTACATTGATGAATAGAAATGAGTTAAGTTGTAGGAGCTAGTTAGTAACAAGCCTGAGCTATTGACTGAGCATTTGTAATTAATATTAAGCTGCCGAGTGTTTATTAGAGAGCAGCTGCAGAACAAAAAATGTTCTGCCTCTACTTTTCTAAGTCTCATTCCAATTTTGATGCTCTTGGAACTGCCCCCAGCCAGGTTGGAAGAGCAAGGACCGTCGTCTAACTCAGCAAAGAGACTGTGTTGACTGGTATAAGACAGACCTCACAACCAAGGGAGTGAACAAAGCATGCCATGTATAGGAAAGTGTGCTGTGATTGGAGAAAACACTCCGTTCTCAGTTACGTAGACTGGCTGAGGCTGGCCAGGAGACATCCTTCTGCACTGTCCCCCATGCTAGTGCTGAAACACAAGCCCACCAAACAGTTTCCTCTTGTTGTACTGTCTTGCCTATCTTTTATCTTTATCATTGGTAGAGTAGGCTGGCCTTGAAACATGAAGAGTAGAGATGGCACCAGCAACAGAGAACAGAGGCAACATCCGCAAAGGCAATAGCACAGCCAGTGGGAGAATCAGCGGCAGGAGTGATGGTAGTCACGCTACCTTGGAGTGGCACCTGTAGCAATGGCAATTGACAAGAGCTTGCTGAAGGAGTTCCAGAGAGCTTAAGATCAAAGAAGCTCCAACCCGGTCGGTGCTGAAGTGTGTCACAGATTCCTAGCACCCTAACCCAGACAGCTCTACATTGGTCACATTAAGGGCTCCAGTCCTGGAGACTTGCCGGAGAGCTGTTAGATGTTCACGTCTGCCACAGCTCACTACTGTCAGCAGCTGAGGAGTCCGAAAGCTGCTAAATGTCAGCCCTGGAAGAGCTACCAAGAGCTTCCAATCCTGGTAGAACTAAAAACGCCAGCTACTGCTCCTCTCTACCCTGTCCCACACATCTTCTTCAGCCATTGCTATGGACATAATGAGTGCCTTGTGAGAAAAGGCTTTTTTTTTTTTTTTTTTGGTTTGATGAGTAAAAATAAAAACAAAAATGACTGGAGATTTTAACAGAAGACAGCAAGTAGTTCGTTCTTCAGAAGTACAGATTTAATTCATGCCCACATTAAGTAAAAAAGGAACTAGAGACTGCTTAAAATTCTTCAAACGTTAGTTTCTGAGCTAAATCTATCTCCTTTTGAGTGGAACATGGAATACAAAAAGATATTAACTCGATTCTTTCCTCACCTTTAATATGGAAGTGAACATTTTACGTGAAAGCAAATGTGCTAAACCTGTAAGAAATATTATATAACAACTTAGATACTATATAAAGGTGTTTTATAGTTCATAAAGAAAAATTCCTTGAATAATGTTTTGAGAAAAGAAAGATGATTTATTGGAGGAAATGGGATATTTAGGAATCTACTTATGTTGGCTTGTCAGTAAAGCTCAGATTGGAGTTTACATGATCTAAATGGGAACATTGATTTCAGAAGGTTGGAAACTCGTGAAATGAAAGGAAAGTTGAAAGAATGAGGAAGCTAAACCTGCAGCTATTGCTAGATCTCAGATCTTTATGAGGACCAGAAAGGGCAGAACTAACGCTGCAGAAAATTATCTTAACAACAGACACAAAAGACAGAAATTCCCAGAAAAGAGGAAAAAGAAAATGAAAACTTCAGACATCAAAAGGAGATGTGGATTCAAGTGAAACTCAGTATCTAGCCGAGAGAGAGAGACAGAGAGACAGCAAAAGGAAGAAGGAGGAGGAGAGGGACAAGGGGAGGGAAGATGGAAGGTAGAGAAAAAAAAAAGGGAATAGTTGCAAAGAGAAGAGAGATTAGTGAAGTGAGGACCAAAGTCATTAAACATGTGTCCAAATATGTCATAATGAAACCCATTGCATATAATTTATTAAATGTGTATGATAATAAAAACTAAAAAGCTTAAAAACCAAACAAAAAGAGTAAGACTTTTATTAAGCTTTAGATTTGCTGAGAATGAAAATTAAAACCTTAAAATGATTATAAATGATACCAGCATTAGTGAAATATATGTTTTGAATTTTGTTAAGTATACATTTAAATATTTTGAATTCAATTAGAATATTAATAGAAAACTAAAATATGATTTTAAGCATTTTTTAAATAAATATCTCAAACAGATTAATTACAAAGATCAAAGTTAGATTTCTTTAAACTCTACTAATGATCTAAATATATCAGAATATTAATGTAAATTTAAGACAAAAAGTCAGGTAGAAGATTTGACTTTCAATGAAATATAATTTCATTAAGTTATAACAGAATAATTAAAACAATATGGATGCTATATCAAAGAAATCAGCATCTCTAAAATATATATTTTTTAAAAAGGAGATAATATATAATTAAAATAGGCATTATAAAACCACCAAGAGGCAATCCGTTCACCACCAAATAATACTGAGTGATTATCATTTCTTGGCACACCAAAATGGATTATAAACGGTTAACGTCACCGATGTGCCAAAAGGTCAAATGCTAAGATAGTTTGAACTTCTTTCAAAATTAGCAACAGAGGTGAAAGCCTTCTGTGTTCAAGATAGTTAGTACTTTCTGCAGCAAGCAGTTCCAACATCTGAACAGGAGGACCAAATGGCAATGATGATGACAAGTGAGAGCAAATTGATGGCAAACAGCATGCCATGACTAGAATTCTCTTCCTTTAAGTGTGACAGAAGTCTCAGCTTTAACAAAGCACGGACTGTGTGTTCTTCAGCAAGCAGATAAATTAGGAAATTGCAGTCCGTATACACAGAGGAGTTTTGTTCATCCATAAAGAAGGATGAGATCATATCACTTGCAGGAAAATGGACAGAGTTGGATCAGGTTAAGTGAAACAAACCAGCTTCAGCCAGCATTAATACTTTCTCCCACATGAGAACATGGGGCTCAGTATTTGTGAGCATATACACACATGTATGACATGAAAGCAAAAGCAGGGGTGTATAGCAGGGAGGGAGGAGTCTAAAATGGAGTGTGAGAGGTGGAAGAGAGAGCAGGGGAAGAGACGGGATCAGCAGTTCTTGCTCACTTACACAGGGACTAAAAATTTACTATATCTAGACATACACTTGCCATGAGAGCAGAGGTGGAATCTATGGGGGAGGTGGGATATCTGTAGGAGAGAAAGACCAGAAAGGAGAATGTGAGCGAGTAGGAGAAAATATAATGCTATATAAATACAAATACACATATATGTAATGTTACCGTGAAGCCCATCAAACTGCCCACTAATTCAATCTTTTTCAACTTTCAGAACAAAATATAGTTTAATGGAAAAATTCAACTTAATGTACTAAGCAAAATGTAAAACTTTATCTCAGAGCCCTCTTCAGACATTAGCGATTTTTGTTCTCCATTTTACGGTTCATGAATAAAAACATTTAGAAGTGTTACTTTTGCAAGTTTTTAACTTCAAAATGAATCAGATCTGAATAAGATAGAGAAACATATCTTAAGATTTGGGCATATGAGGGTCGGGCATGTAAACCATAGCGTTTCCTCCTACTTAAAGAACTCTATGAGCATAAGATCTAAGCAAGGCCTGTGTCATACCTATGAGGACAGAAGATGCTCTATTTTAACAATTCTTTGTTGTGGACTCGTTTTTAAGGGCAGGCACATGCGGTTATGTGTTCGCTGCACTGAATTTTTTAAATCAACAGTACAACTTGACGCTAATTCAACAAAGGCCAGCTTGCTCTACCTCCATGTTAAGTCTAATCTTCACTCTCGTCTTAGTATAGTCTATGTTCTTTCACAGCATGGGATCTCTAGTTTACCTGTGCTTGGCAGCCCAGTGTCTATTCAAGCATCTGGAGATTTAATAAGCACTTTGTGTATCCAAAGATACTAACAACAAATATCATTATTCTTGTCTTTTACAGATACCTTAAAAATTACATTTTCCAACTCTTACATCTGTAATTTTTTTTAAATATACACACACAGTGCATTTTTAACTGACTTCCCTTAAATTTGTTTGAAGGAAGAGAACTCTCCTGTATGAGATATGAAACATTCTTTACCTTTGTTGCTTCAAGAAACAAGGACATTATACAACTATTGGCCATTCCTTTCTGACTTGGGTCTTCTTTGTTTTCATTGTTGGTAATTTCAGTCAGCTTAGCTGCTTAGCCAAATTTCCCCATTTCTCCTCTGAAGGTGTAGATTTCTCAGTGCCAGTCACACGTGCTAAAATATTTCCTAGGAGTCATAGCTAATTGCAACTTGGTTTCCTGGGACCGTTTGAAGGCCTTTTTGCTTGCTTGCTTTAAACCAATATGCTCGAGGTAAGAACAATCAAGTTTTCAAATGACAAACTGAAAGGGCGAACTAAACAAACTAGACTTGCCATGGTAGCTGCATACATAGAGATGACTCACAGTCATAGTCATTAACACTAGTCGGTTCTTTTGCTGAAATCAAAGTTGTTTTTCTCGTACAAATCTTTAACACCAAAGATGAGACATATGCCATATTTTGGAAATTGAGATAGCTTAACTCACTGTCAAAATTTGTTGATTTTCCTATGGAACAACTTGAATTAAGGACTGTCTTTCTTTTTTTTAAAGCATCTAATATTATTTAATAAATATATATTCATATAAAAGTACAGATACATTTCTTAAAAGATAATAGAAAAATACTTCTTTTCTCTTTGAGTTCTAGAAGATAATTATCTCAAGGCCTCTTTCACACATTCTGCTGAGTTTAACCAAGTAAGTTATCGCAATGACATACTTTATATTTCAAATACAGTTTATAAATGTCTACATATCGAACATAAATGTTAGAAGCTGTATAACATATACTCAATTATTATTAGAAAAATGGACAAACTATCATTCAAACACTAAACAAAACTACTTTAAGAATCTTGCTTCATTTGTGATTCTTTCTGAAGGTACTTATTTCACCCTAATTATCTGACCTTTAATTCTTATCATTTATGCATCTGCTTTGGATTTTAATTATTAATGCAAATTCCCCACATCCTAAACACATCTGAACTAATTTTAAAATAGATATGAGTTGGTATGCAGGTTTACATATTTTGTTGAATAACCTGAATTCAAGTTCCACATTTAACACCGTTTAGCTGTTGGTTCCTTGAAATGAGTCATTATGTTATCACTAATGACAAGTAGGCAATAAATTGTGGAAAATGTGCTTTTGCAAAGGCCTGATGCAATTTACTCCACCTTAACAATAGCAACATGTAAAAAAGGTCCTTTAATTTAGATGATGCAGATGATTGGAACGTCTATGTGGGCAAAAGACTGTTGTAGGCTCTGTGAGAATTCTCAACACAAACCAGGGGATCTTTGTCAGTGACTTCATATACTGTGCTGGGGCAGCTGGGGCAGAGGTTAGTGCACCTCTGCTCTGGTACCTGTTGACTTATTTAGTACTGGGAAATACAGACAGATGGGACACATGCCTCTTCTGGGGGGTGGCTTTAAAAACCCGTTTGGATTAACCCATCTGTGCTAAAGAGTCTTTTCCATCAGCCTGGACCCAGAGTGAAGATAGCGCAGCTAAACCACAAAAGTTGCCCAACACACTCGAGAGTATACTAAAGTCTATCTTGGTTAATTCAAGGGCCAGACATTGAAATGCGTTGAGGGAAAACCTCAATGATACTTGGTCTGTTGCATTTCTCAGTTAATATCTTCATCAAGCTGTTTCATTGTTCTCACTATTCAGAAAACTGAGAGCCTCTGAGCAGCTTCTGGAGACTAAAGAGCTGTACTATGATGGAAGCCCAATGAACAGTACCTGCAGAAACTGCTTCTACAGCATTTCATGGCCTCTAGGCGAAGACTTATTAAAGTAGAGAAACTTATTCTCTCAGAAAGATTTCACCCTGTATAATCAAATATAAGAAATTCATTTGCAAAATGAATAAAATACAGAACATACCAACAATAGTTTTCCATTGTTTAAAAAGCGTGCTTTTAGTTAAAGAATTGCATCTTTTTTCAATAGCCGCCTTTGTCTGCCTTAGTTGTGTTCCAGACAAGCTAGAAGTCACACTATTTAACATCATTCTACACAAAACAAATGCCAACCACTTTCTCAGAAGTTGCTTTTGAGATGTACTCTAGCATCTTTCTCCGATAACTAAGACTTTTTTTATAGTTCCATTTGTTATTCTGGAACAATGAAACAGCTTAATGAAGAAGATATTAACTGCAATGTGATCCCCACTATAGCAGATGAGGTAGTATCTCTTACCCCAAAAATGTTTATCTGAGATAAGGAAATGTATTTAAAAGAATGAGAAATACGGGACTAGAGAGATGGCTCAGCGGTTAAAAGCATTGCCTGCTCTTCCAAAGGTCCTGAGTTCAATTCCCGGCAACCACATGATGGCTCACAACCATCTGTAATGAGGGCTTCTGGCCTGTAGGCATACACACAGACAGAATATTGTATACATAATAAATAAATAAATAAATAAATAAATATTTTTTAAAAAAGAATGAGAAATACAATGGCAAACACTGGTACATTATTGTACTTCTTAATCAAAAACTGGGCATTTTGAAAACTTACTCCTCAAAATCTGGAGCTGTACCGGCGGCTGTGGAAGACTGACAGATAAACACACTGAACCTGAAATAGCTGTGAAGGGCTATTAGTCACCTAGAGCAGTGGTTCTTAACCTGTGGGCCCTGGCCCCTTTGGAGCTGGAATGATATTTTCACAGGGGCTGCATATCAGACATCCTGCATATCAGATATTTACAATATAATTCACAACAATAGCAAAACTATAATTTTGATGTATCAATAAAAATGATTATAGGGTTTAGGGTCACCACAGCGTGAGGAACTGTATCAAAGGTCGTAGCATTAGGAAGGTTGAGAAGCACTGAGCTAAAGTTTGATTAACTTAATTATTCCATTCTTTTTCTTTCTCATCAAGTTTTTTTTCTTTTGACTCTAATCTGCTGTGAATTCAGGAATACAACTCATTGTTATTTTAAAATTTAATTTAGGTGAAAAGCGACTAAGAAAAATTTTAAATCCCACACTTAACAAGCCTAAAATTTAAACACAAATATTTTAGGTTTAATTTGGAAATAAAAAGAACTCTAAAGGGGAACAGATAAATTAAACCTCCATGTTTACATATTTTGGGGGAAAGAAAATGTAACAATGAATTAAGATAGCCATGTTTATGAATCACATGTTTACTTTACACAAGTATCTGGTCTGGAAAAAAATCTGTGCAAATCTCCAAGAATAATAAAAGTGGCAATTTCCAGATACACCTTTTAAAAATCTAGACATGTTACAATATTAAATCCCCAAAGTAACATTGCCTTCATAACTATTCTTAACTAATGGCTTTTTAACATGAAAGGTCACTTTCAACTTTTAACAAACAAACAGAAAATACCATTCAAAATGAAAATATGAGAAATTTAATTTTCTCAGGCCATTTGCAAGCTTTCCCATCAACTGCACAGAAATCAGATTTCTTTTCTTTCCCCTGGAAAGCCCTGACATGCCAAAACTTTTGGACTATGTTTAGATTTTCCAACTGTATTTCTATCTTCTCTTAGTCTTACAGCCCACTTTGTGGGTTAGGACCTCTAAAGCTGTTGGCTTTACAATGATCTGTAACAACCCTAGATTCTGCTGGTCCACACTCCTTTTAAAAATAGCAAGATACACAGTTTTCTCTTATTTTTCTAGAGGCCAAGAAAGATCCTATCTTGAAGCCTCTGAACACAGTGTTCCCTGAGAATTCTCAGTCATTTTTTTCCCCTTAGAACTTTCCAAGCCCGATTATGTTGCTTCCACCTAATGTTGCAAACATTTTGGGTGAAAGCCCAATGTGATTCTGAGACTTGGGTATGATTCCTTGTAACCTGGCATCCTTCCTGGAAGTTAACTTTGTTAGGCAGTTATTTCTATAAACATACTGAGTAATAGGAAAGCTATATAGCCAGATGAAGCCTACTACCTGCCTTTTCTCTACAACCCTGTTGGGTGGAACTTGGCTATTAATTATTAAAGCTGGCCCAATGAATTGTGGTCCTATGACCTCTTTAAAAGGCTAAATCATACTTTCAGCATTGTTGTTGCTGCTCATAAAAGTTAAACCTTTGGATTATAATTGTAGATGCATAATATGGATCAGCAAGCTACTTATTGTTACGAATGAGCCCAAAGTTTAGAGGTTTACAACATCTTCTTATCAGATTAAAGTCAGAAACCTCAGTCTTACTCAAATATTCCCATATAGCCACGTGAGTGTAACTAGCCTCTATAGATAGCTGTACATGGCATATTGTGCAATAAGAGCATTTCTGGAAGCCACTGATAGCAGGGTGGCTAGTCCACAATCAGCCAATGTCTTTAACATGTCCAGGCTGTGATAGTGGTACTTTGAGTCTCAGGATATATGATTTAGAAAATTCAAAATAAAACTTGAGTATAATGTCACTGTATTTTTAAAGCTTATGGAATGATGGAGAAAGACTTTGTCTTCTGAAGCAAACAAAGAAACCTCAGCAATTAAAAGTTATCACTTTTAGGTTTATCACTGGGTCAGAAAAAAATAGTAAATTTCTGATAATACATTTTCAACAGACTATGTAGCTTTATCTTCTTAAATGATTGACATTGTCAAATCCACTAAATAAAGGGCTACATGGCAATCCCTAAATGGAAATACAATACTCAGAATTTGGGACAACAGTTTGGCAGAATCTAAATCCCACAAACAAATGACTAAAAATCTTTATTTCCCTTCTTATGTTTTTCTAGGACTGCTTCCTAAGCTAGGCCCTACAATCTCATGGAGAGTCTTATGGAGGTCAAGCTAATGCAGAATGAGAAATCATGCTTGGCACGTATCATCAGTCCACCCTTTTAGGATGGTGGTGAGCAGAAATGCTCTCACAAGTGAGATGTGCTAGCAAGCAAACTAAGAGTTGGGTAGCTTGAGGGAAGAACATAGATAGCGAGGATGGCTTTATATGGTGACCAGAGTTCTGTAGGGGGACAATCTAGAAGATAAGCGACAAAGATGTCCAGAGATTATTGGTGGACTCACTAATAGAGCCAGCAAGAACATGCATGTTTTAAGTCTCCTCTCAATGTCTTAATATTTCCCAGAGATCACAGCACTGAACAAGATGATTTACACCTTCAATGGTCTCCACCTTCTATCCTTACCTATTTAGACCTTGTAAAATAAATCCATGATTGGGGCAGTCATGGTGCCAGGCATAGTGACTCTACACTGAGCTAACACTACTACTTCCTCCTGACAAAGCCAATACAGCTTTGCTTACTGAATAGCTTTTCATCCAGAGAGACAGCATTCAGTACTCCAGACCATCAGCCAGGCCCTGCATAACAAATTGGATCCCTTCTGTTCTTGGGATCTTGGCTCAGCCTCCCTGGACTTCAAATGATGGACTTGTATTTTCTGATTAGTGCCTGTGCCTGCTCCACTGTTTCTGATCTTTTAGGACACAGACCTAGTGACACTAGGTATTCAAAGCCCTGCCTCAAAGTATGGAAGCAAAGGAAATGTAAACCTGGACACCTAGCTCCAGGATATACTGCTATTCCTAAGTGCCCCATCACTTGGGAACAATTAACCTTGCAATGGTATGGTATCTTGAAACGAATTAAAGTAAGGTTACGGTACCTTAAAGGAGAAGGGTCTGCCATACTACAACCCAAGTGCATGTGCTCACCAAACTGGTCCACAGCATGGAATTCATGGTGACATGTGACAGAGCATTCCCCCAAACTAGACCACAGCTGTCTAAGAACCAAAGTAGAAAAAACAATAGCTACCATACAACACGGCTGCAACATTTATACTTGTACGTTTTCAAATCTGGTCTTTGCTGGATTGTCAATCATTCTTAGGATAGGGAGAGGTTTGCTTCTGAAGGTGTTGATGTTATGTAATTAGCTTAAAGCTATGGCTGATCGCGGATAACTGTGCTCACTGAAGATATAGAGTAACAATCTAGTAAAATGTCTGATGTGTACATGGGGAAACTGGCCTTTCTAACAATAGGGTATCTTTGTTTCTGTATACTGACAGCCAGAATGGTTTTGGCTTGTAGGTAGCTTAGGGAGTTGCCTCTTGTTGCCTCTAGACCTGGTGAGTGCAGTGGACTGATGACTACATTAAATGGAGCCTGGGAATGTCAAGAAAACCAGGTCCCACAACCCTTGGACGTGAAATACAGCACAGCAGGAAGACAGAACATGACGATGGATGAGAAAAAACCAGAATCCCTGATAATGAAATATGCAATGAATATCAAATACAGCCTTGTGCACAGTTGCAGGGAAAAGGTGAGTTTTTTTTTTAATGAAACTTTCTATCAACTCTTTTGTAGTCCTGAGATCAGACACATCTCTGAGGCTCTGGGCAGCATTTAATGTGAGATATATGGGTGTTTGCATGGTTGCTAGGATATTGCATCATGCAATTCTGCTTTCCTTCCTCATCTCTCCACAGCTGTGTCTGCATTGCTGGGGTGCACAGCTGCCTGTTGGTTTCAACCTTCCTGAGACAGCGTCCATCTTGCCTCGAGCTGCATCATACATCTTTCTGCTATGGATATCCAGAGGTTCTGTAAAGAGAACACCTGGAGGAGCCTTCCTGTCACCATGTAACTAGAAAGTTGAAAGAGCTAAAGACACCAGTCCAGAGGGAGGCAAAAATGATTTTTTTCTTAAATCACTTTTTGCAACTTTGGGTGGAAAATTTTAGTCAGAACCAGGCCGCCCTGTGAGCAACTTTGTAAGTCCTTTGTATCTGCTGCTTTTTCCTGATGCTTCACTCTTGCTGATTCTTAAAACCTGTTTTGTGAGATTTGGCCATCAATCAACTAAGAGCAGACCAATTTTCAGTTTCTCAGACTTTATGACAGAGACAGAGCTCCCTGTGACAAAACTGTATCCTTAAAAGGGTTTTCATAACCTTCTTAATAAAGGAGATGGGCGCTCTTCACTGAGATCGGGCAGTCAGTACTACAATTATAAACCAACATACCAGCAAGCACCCCACAGTGCAGTAACATTGAGTAACTGTGTGCTAGAATGCTTAAAACAGCATCATGTGTTACAGCAAATAAATAATCCTCCTAACTAAATAGGAACGTACTGATAAGAAGTTGTAGAAGGTGCTGAAAAGTAAATGCTATTGAGGCAACTATTAGCAACTTTTGACTACTACCTGAGTGCCATGACCAAAGGTTTTTGTATCCATTAGGGAGCTATTAGAAATCGCCACGAAACTATACTCAAGCCTCCTGGGAGAGTAATCTACTTAAAAATGTACACTTACAGGTAAAAGAGACAGAGGTAAGTGACATGGCTCTCACTGTCCTGACAGGGCCGTATTGTGTTGTTTCTGTCATCTTCCCGAGGAGGATGTAAGGGAATTTAGTCTTCTTACAGCAAGTTGTGACATGGCTTTTGACGAGCCAAATTAAATGTATTGACGGAGAAAATATTTTCAGGATCACAAGTCACTTGTAACAGAGCTAATAGCAAATGTATACACACTGAACCAAAGCCTTCCCAAGAATTTTAAAATAAAATCCAGCTGGGCGGTGGTGGTGCACGCCTTTAATCCCAGCACTCGGGAGGCAGAGGCAGGCAGATCTCTGTGAGTTCGAGACCAGCCTGGTCTACAAGAGCTAGTTCCAGGACAGGCTCCAAAGCTACAGAGAAACCCTGTCTCGAAAAACCAAAAAAAAAAATATATCCAAATGTCTTTCTGTAAAAATAGTCACTTGTAACCTTTATGGCAAAGAATAACACTCATTCAGTATTGTAACTCTTCCGGTGTAGTGCCATGCCTCTTTGTCGGCGAGTATTAGTAAGTCATAGGGCAGTCTAATGGCAGGGAAACACACACTGGAATGTGAACATTAACTATTAATACCATCTCTGAGGATTCAAGGAACTCCAACCTCCCTCCTGGGGCAATTTTAACTCATTATATCTTATGTTCTTCAAAGGCTTCTTATCTACATAAATATCCATTCTCAAGTTCAGATTTAACCACATGCAAGGAGCCATTCCTTGATTTTAGAAAGTTTTACAATGGTCCAGGACACAAAGGTGTCCTCATGTGAGTGAGAGTAAGCCATGACTTGTCAGATTATTAAAGTGCAGTGTGACCTGAATATTTGTCATTAGATTTCTAAATCCACAAAGATAGATTACTTCATAGGTTTCTAAGTCGTGTACGATTAAGCAGATTTCTTCATACAACCCTTCAGTGACTGAGCTAGAATCTCAAGATTTATGAATTGCTGTTCATTTTTCTTTTTTGATATTATAAATTGTATTATTTCCAAAAGCAGACTCAGTGAATGATAACTTAAGAAAATTCATGCTTAGATCCAAATGAGGGATTACAGCATCTCACATATATTCTTATTTACAGAAAATAACATATCTTTAGACTCAATACATCTTTCTAATATTTGAGTACATATTTATTTGCCAACAGAACTGAATATCAATAAAATTTGTCAGTCAACAACAGCCAAGAGGAACCTCCTTAGATAAGCCTTGTAAAATATACATTCACATTGAGGCCAAAAATACGTTAAGTATCTCACCACCGCCTTGAGTCTTTCATTCTCCCACAGTGTGGAGAGCAAGGGCAGTCATCAGGTGACTGACATCTACACCTAACTGTTCACACTTTCTCTTTCACCACCCCAGAGCCTTGTCAGGCATCCCTCAAGGAGACCCAGTCGGATGGAATGAGCAGTCCATGCTGAACTGCCAGTCGGCCACCAGATGGCAGCAATGCTTCTATGAATAATGCAGCAGTCTGCGCTGCCTCTCGAAGATTTCCCGTGTTAATAATAGAACAATCCTTACTTTAGTAAAAGGACAGATTCGTCTGCAGTGAAGCCAGCCACGTTTTCATGCCATTAATTGTACTTTCTGGGAAACATTTGTTTGCTAGCACTTGGGCCTCCAAGTATTTACTATGCTGATTAAACGTTAAATTCTGCTGAATGTCTTTTGATACTGAGCTGAGGACAGCTGGGGGTCGGGTGGGGGGGCTTGTTCCTTCCTTTGAGGTGGACAGTGACATCTGTGATTGTGAATGTTCCAGTGCGTCTATGGGAGAAGAAAGGTTCCACCTGTTTCCCACCGCGTTTATCAGCACACTCAGTACATCTGAAGATTGCACACGTAATCTCTGGGTCATGACTGGAGTTCAAATCCATCATAGAACCAGACATCACAAGTCCAATTTGCTTAATCATGGGTGTGGGAGTCTTAAAACTTAAGCATTGTTTAAATGGCAGATAAAACACAGCAGAACTACCAAGGTTTGTCTAAGGTACTAAAGAAAGTTCAGTGTCAATAGCTCACGTTCCTTGGGGTCACTTTTGCAACGTGTCAACGCTGTCACTGTAAAACTCTTGCATTGAACATATACCCTATAATGATTTAGAAAGCCTCTGTCCATGCTGGAGATGAAATGCCCCCATAACATGGTGAGGCTGGGCCTGGGGGCTCTCTATCAAGAAGAAATGCATTTGCACGCTCTGTGAGATCATGAACCTCAGACACCAACAGCAGTCCAAGTGTTGCTGAGTTCAGTTTCCTCCCCAAAAGTCATTTCATCCCAGTGTAACACTTAAGACACCAATAGCATGCCTCTTCAAATTCCAAGAAGCCTTAATTGTCCCGCAGTGTTTTATGGTGTGTGTGTGTGTGTGTGTGTGTGTGTGTGTGTGTGTAAGTGTGTGTGTTTACATGGTGCATGTGTGTCTTAGTAAGGCTTCTATTGCTGCAATAAAGATCATGAAACCATGATCAATAGCCAATAGTCATTGCAGAGGAAAGGGTTAATTGGTTAGCAGATCAAAGTCTATCATAAGAGGATGCCTAGGATGTAGGAACTAAGGCAGAGGCCATAGAGGAACTCTGGTGACTGGATTACACCTTCATGACTTGCCCAGTCTGCTTGTCCTGTATCACCCAGAACCGTGTGCCTAGGGGTGGCATCACCTACAGTGACCTGGGGCATCCTGTTTCAATAATTAGTCAAGAAAATACCCCCACAGACTTGTCTACAGGTTATCAGGCTGAAGAATTTTCTCAACTGAAGTTCTTCCAAGATAACTCTAGCCTGGTGTCAAATTGACGAAAAAACCTGACTGAGACAATATGCCTTTTGAGTCTTAGTAGGGAGAAGGACAGAGGTGAGCATTGGAGATTCTGCTCTGTCCTTCTCCACCCTATTTCTCTGAAACATCATCGCCCACTGAAGCTAGAGCTAGTCTGAATCAAAAGGCCTTGAAATCCTCTTGTTTCTACCTGCTGTTGTGCTGGTGTCAGAAGCACACAGGGCCACACACAGCAGTTTACAAGGGTATGGGGGATTTGAACTCAGGTCCTCATTCTTGCACAGCAAGTGCTCTTTCCTTAGGACGCCATCTTCCTAAATCCTAGATCCCTGATTTTGAAAAATTAAGATTATAATTTAATTCCAACAATTCTCCCTTCCCTTTCCTCCCCTCCAAACCCTCTCATATAACCCTTCCCACTCTCTTTCCAATTCATGGCTACTTTGTCCACTAATTGATCGGATGGATACCTGTATTTGAGTGTATATATATATTCCTGAACTATATCCTTGCTTTTAATTCTGCACTATCTGCTAAAGTTTTAGTAGCACAGTACACTTGTATATTGAAAGATTCTGCACAAATGCCAGCAAGGTCTCTCTAGTGTGTGAGTTCTGGCTTTAGTTTGCATCATAAACTGACTGTTTTCTTGAGTTCATTTCAAGCCTTTGTTTATGATGCTTGCTTTATTATTTTCTCATCCTGTTTTAAACATTGCTCTGAGGTTTCAGAGTTTTGCTTACCACTGCCCAGATTTTTCTTCTTGTTGTGGTTAGTGGCATATAAACATTGTGTGTGTGTGTGTGTGTGTGTGTGTGTGTGCTGACGTGTGTGTATTTGTGTTTGGGTATGAATGTGTGTTTATTGCTTTCAGATAGTCTCTTTACCTGTCTTCCTAAAAGTTGGATGGCACTGGTTATTTATATAAAGGTGATTTTGTGCTTTCCTACGGTATTTGATTTTATTTTACCCTGTGTTCCTCCTGGACAAGCTGTAAACTGCGTTACCATTTATTGACTCCATATATTATATACCAACTTTGGGGATTAAACTATTCTTTTTTCTGGAATACATCTGTTTGCTATTAAAAAGGAAAGAAAACCAGACTCAGCATGAAGTAAACATGGCTACTTTGTTTTACAAATACAAAATAAGAATTCTGAAACAGATATGCCAAGGAGAGCCCATGGTTGGAATGTTGTGCCAGAATCAAAGTCATATTTTCTGTACTTTATACAAGATGGAAATTCACAAGTAGAAAAATTCTAGTTCTTGGCACTATCACTTCAATCCCATGAAACCTGTCCCGAGGCCCAGGACTTGTTTGCTCACATTGTTTGGTATAGTCTGAAGAACTAGGTTTTGTGATCCAGTACCTGGAAACATCATCATGTGAACACCACCAAGAAACTTCAGTTAGCCACAGACACCATGGATAGCCTAGAGACCAGCACTCTTGCTCTACCATGGCATCAAGCAATAAAGAAGCTTCAGGAGAGGTAGGGGTCCTAGCATGAGGCCAAGGAGCAAAGGGCAGCTTGCTGCAGGCAGCCTGCCTAAATAAAAAGACTCTTATCTCTACCCTAGACCCCAGCTACTTCAGAAGTCCAAGAGACCAAAGCGGTGGCTTTAGCCCATTAGGCCACATTCAACTGTTCTTCTAAGAAAAATGCTCATGACAAGTTCATTCCTTTGAGTTCCAAAGTTTGATCTCATTTCTGTCATTTTGGAAAGCTTACATCTGAGTCGCTTTGGCCGATTTGGTTCTAAAACCTATCAATACGGTCAGTGTAATGTCTACTGCCCTCCAGTTTTGTTCTGTCCTGACACTAGCATGGACAGATAAAATTGCAGGGCACTAGAGTGGGCCTTCTGTAGCTTTAGATAGTGAAGGAACTGTGTAAAGGAAACTATGTTGAGCCCAACCTTTATACTCTGGAGCTTCACAGCCAGGGAAGAAAACTTTGATATTGTTCTTGCTAACAGCATACTTGAATTTTGTGTCTTAATTTCAAGAATTTAATTTAAAAGGTCTTTTTTATTTTCCTCAAAGTTAAATCAGTAAAATGCCAGTGTTTCTCAGGGATTTGGTCTGAGGGATGGGTGTGGTCTGGTCTGAAGGGATGGGCGTGGTCCTCATTTTATTGGCACATTTTGACCTGTCTCCCTGTTTCTGCTCTCCCTTTATTAGTCAGTGCTAATGTGTTTTTGATTTCACCAAAATTTGAAAACATTCATTTTTTTCTCGTGTTCAGGGTCATTTTCTCATAGCCAGTCACATAGATGGTAGATGGATGTATCTCTCTCCATCTCTCTCTCTCTCTCGTGTGTGTGTGTGTCTCTCTCTCTCTGTGTGTGAAAGACCTAATTCCAAAATAAATTTTTTGC
Source organism: Dicrostonyx torquatus (assembly GCA_028555095.1). Taxonomy (NCBI): domain Eukaryota; kingdom Metazoa; phylum Chordata; class Mammalia; order Rodentia; family Cricetidae; genus Dicrostonyx; species Dicrostonyx torquatus. The sequence continues at coordinate 903,955 of JAQHUG010000182.1, forward strand.
AGCATAATCTCACTGACACACTGAAGTCAACATTCATAAAATAATCATATTGTTTCCTTCTAATCAAGAAAAAAGTATTGCTCTGACACCTTGGAAGGGGAGCAGAAAGTGTTCCTTCTCTCCCTTTTATTTGGGGACATTGTTACTGGACTTGTCTCTACAAGTTGCAGTTCAGAGCTTGTCAGAAAATTCCAGGAGAATATGCTTCTGTTACCGTATTAACTTGCATATTCCATGTAACTAGTATAAACTATATAAACTAGTAACATATATAACTAGTTTATGCCAACTAGATATTGCAGCAATGACAGTTTCAAAAGGGACCGAACACTAAAATCTGAACAAGGCAGAAGGACACATACCCCGTGAACGAGAAATGAAAATATTTTTCTTTTGTGCTATTAAATCCTTAGCAACTGAGGGCAATACATAAGAAGTTAAAGAGCCCCAAGTTTAGTTGCAGTTCACAATATGTAACACCCTCATTGAGATCCTGCTAAAACTCACAACTGGAATTTCAAGCTCAATGTTAGAGGATGATTTGGTTAGTGAACAAACAAATAATGACAAGCACCTGTGTTTTTGTTAAAGTTACTCCTTTGTAGTTGCTTTCAAACACACCAGAGGACCTCCTCACTTTTAACACAGACAGGAGGCTGCTAGGGGAGGGCTTATTACTTTGTCCTTTCTCAGTGTGACACAATGCAAGCTGGAGAAGGAAACCTGCCCTGAGTCTGTATGAAGTTCAATTGAAAACACGCAGGTCCCCAGACCCAAATCCCTCTCCAGTGTTCCTCTGCAGGATGGTTGAGTATTTAGTAGGCAGATGAAATGGTGGAGGGCAAGCCATCAAGGAAACCAAAGCCGTGTTAGACATTGATGCTTCTCTTTACCTGGTTTATTTTTTGACTCCATGCCTTTTGAGACAGTGAGAACAATCCTATCAACTGAAATCTGTCTTATTACAAATTAGTGTAAATAAATGTGAAGAATCTCCCCTTTGCATTTAGTCTAACAATACACATTACAAAATGAAAGAGAAAATTGGTAAAAGCTCTGATTTATTCTAAACCACCCATCTTCACACAAGAAATATATAACACCTAAATACCAGTAGTTTTCCTTTTGGCTTAAAGTAGCATTTTCCAGGATGTTATTAAATTATCTCCAAAAAATAAATATAAGTAGCACTAAAATATGTTAAGCTAAGACATGTCAGATCAGGACGAGCAATCAAATTATGTTTAGTTGTAATGCATATCCATGGAAAATATTACATGAATGTATTTAATATACAGTATAGCCAGAGGAGTTTTATCCAGAGTCTGAAAAGTAATGTGAGTAATTAAATATTAAAACTATTCCAACTTTACTTCCCTTGTAGGGAACAGGGTCCCTCTCTACAGACATGGTTTTATATTAAAGAGACAGTGTCAATCCTGGGCATTTGAGCCCAGTGTTGATGTTGTGAGCGTTTGATGGAGGTATGAACCAAGTTGTCTCTGTGTTTCCTGTCTTACACATGGAGAGTTGGCATACTTCTACTCATTATTTATTAACTTGTAGAGTTTTACTACTTAACACATGTAATCTATAGAAAGTCAATAAATCCCACAGTCAAATTTCATAAAACTTGTTTATAAAACAGTGAGACCTATTCAGCCACACTAGGTCTGAGGTAAATATGCATTCAGAGGATAGATGATTCAATATCTTAAAAGTTAGCTACTAATTTTTAAGTCCTACTGCCTACTGAGAAAAGAACCAAGGAAACACACGGTACCTGCTAGTTCTTTATTTCAGTTATTCTTTGGGAATCTTGTAACGCAAGGCTAATGTTGCAGATAGAATTCCCTGATTGTTTTCTTTGTTGTTGGTCATACTGCATGTGTTCAGATCTGGCCCCAGCAGTCACAATCTGACCAGCTGGGGCATGCCCAGTCTCCTGGCTCAATGGGTACAGTAACTGAGATAATTTCCAGTCTCATATCTAAAACTGCTTTACATCCCAGGAAAGACTATCATGTGATAACTTAATTGAATGGAATTAATTGCTTTGTCTTCAGTCTTGTTTTTGTTTTCATTATCATTTTTTGAGACAGGGTTTCTATATAGCTTTGACTGTCCATGAACTCACTAAGCAGACCAGGCTGGCCTCAACCTCACAGAGACCACCTGTGATATGCCTCAGAAGGACTGGGATTAAAGGCTTGTCACCACCACGCCCAGCTCCTTTTCATTTTTAACAAGTGACATTTCTGGAAGGTTGGGAGCATATTTGTGTTATGTCATCTGTTTGACAGCATGTCATGAGTTTCCTACCCTAGACTTCCAAAGACATTATTCAGAGAGCCTCAAATTCAAAGGAAGGGAAACAATTTAAATGAAAATTTCCCATCAACTTTGAAACAAGAAGATTTTCTTTAAAGCTTTCCCCAAATTTCGTGTTTCTGTAACTAATTTCCAAACAATGTTATCAGTTGCCTTCCTGATGGAAGGCACTGTAAATACCCAGTGTGGCCAGCGAGACAAGAGAAGCTATCACCTCCGCTTGTGCTTCGGATGCCATCTTACAGTACTACAACCCTTTAGTGGAGTTTTGTTTAGTTAGTACAACTATCTCTCTGTAAATGACATTTGGGATTATTTAAGATTATGTTGTAATCCTTTTAATCCTTGGTGCATTAAATTTCAGGCTAACCACAAAAGAGAAAACCATCACTTAGCAGAAATGTTTAAAACATGTGATTTGCACATAAATCTTTTTGTCCAGGCTCTCCCCGATGAAGATCTGGCATTGCTTTTAGTTAACTAAGAAAACTTGTCTAAAGATCATCCCAAATTATTCACTGACAAAAATACCTTCTCAAGTTACATCAAAATTGTGATGGTTCATGATTACCCTTTTTTGCAGGATTAAACAACCATTAGAGCAGTGGACATACAGCCAATTTAGTTTAGAATTTGTATGGCCCTCTCATAAGTGCAAAGCTTCATGTGTATGTGTGTGTAAATCCCAAGATCAAGAAATCCAATATAAATGTACACATAATGATGCTCTTTAAAGATATATTTATAGAATTGTTTGACACCTGTGATTACATGTCAAAGATAGAGACTTTTTGAAGACAGACAGCACTTTTTAAAACGTTACTTGTTCTTGAACAATGCCTATCAGACAAAAGTTGTACAAAGGCTCAAGTTCCAAAACAGGCAGAGATTCCTCATCTCAAAAAGTGAATACCATTTTGATTTACCAAAAGTTATTATATACTAAAGCTATAATTTTGTCACTGTAATATTAGCATGTACTATTAGAAGACTGAACCCACGTTGAGTTTGACGGAAATTTAACTGTAAATAAAACTTAGATTTTTGTTAAATACAGAAAGTGAACAAATCAAATGTCTACAAAGTATAAACAGTGTATGAAAATATTCCATCTTTCTGTATCAAAAATGTGTGCTTTCAGCATATCTCAGGCAGTCACAATTTTTGTTTGTTTTCCTCTTCATTTCAAGTTTGACTTCTCTGCAGACATGGTAATTATGTGGCATATAATTGCCAATCCGTCAACTTTTTAAGGACAGATTTCAAATTTTAAATTATTTCTAATTTTGCTCTTCTTTGATTCTTCTGGAACTGAAAATCTCCATAGTCATTTGCTGTCTTTAATCTATAATTCATAGGCTGAGATTGAATATCAAGCCTAATTCAAACTTGGAATCCTAAAACTATTTTTTGATGTGGTACCTCAGCTAAAGTTAGAAGGGTCCTTTTCAGTCAGGAAGAAATGTTTGTTATTCAGTAGGTAAGGAAACCCTTTTGCACTCTCAAATACCCACCCATGCCTTAATACTGTGTTTTGAGATGTAATCATGTTTATTTTGATCACTTGAGAGTCAGCCCAGCTAATGCATCTAATCAAATATTGATGCACAACATCATCTGGACTTAGTCGTCTGCTTTTTTTTTTTTGCTAACAGAACTATAAAAGCAATTCACGATATTATACTCAAACGACTGACTGTTCTGACCTCCTTGATGGGTGCATATTAGTAAGTTTTAACCTAAGCCTGTGGTAAGCAAGATGGTTTATCCAACATAAATGAACAGAAAATCATACCAGAATTATCTGTAACTTTTGTGTTCACAATATCTTTATAGCATTTTATTTCTACATGCAAAACTATCAAGAATTTATACACCTATCATCTATCTATCATCTATCTATCTATCTATCTATCTATCTATCTATCTATCTATCTATCTATCATCTATCTATCCATCATGCTATTTGCGTATGTAACCATCTACCAATTATCTGTCTAAATATTGAAGGTTCAAGGCCCTATGAATTGTTTAATTATATCACAAACAAATATAGATGACAAGAACTTTCAAGCCACTAAATTTGCAAAAGGTGAAATAGACTTCAATGTCTTCGGAAGAAGCTGCATTCCGAAGTATATACATAAAATTCAAGTGGAAATTATAAAGGAATGAGCATTAACCATAGTTAAAAAGCTAAAAATAATATATACCATCATTTGTGCATCATGCAGAGCTGACAGTAGCCTCACTTTTGGTCTTGTTGAAACTTTACAGAGATAAATGCAGAAAGACTGGCCTCAAAAATCTAAAAAATGATCCATTTTACAAACATCATGTTCTTAAAATTGAACATGATCTCTTTCTTCTACAACTTTATTAATAGGCATACCCACAACATTATCTGATCAAGTCCTAGATCAGTGGTTCTCAATCTTCCTAATGCTGCAACTCTTTAATACAGTTCCTTATGTTGTGGCAGCCCCCAACCCTAAAATTATTTTCACTGTTGCTTCAGAACTGTAATTTGCTACTGTTATGAATCATAATGTAAATATTTTTTGGAGATAGATGTTTCCTAAGGGGTCATGACCCTCAGGATAAGAACCACTGTCTTAGATTGTCAGCGACTTGAATTATGATCCTTATGTTTTATTATTGGTGTCAGAATAACACCAAGAGGAAGAAATAAGAGGAAGGATTATTTTTTACTGATCTTACCTTCTCATTCTCAAACAAAGTTCATCTTATTATTTATACTTTGGTTCTCTAAATTCCCTGCCGTTTGGTTTGAGATCACTGCTCCCTACGTATGCCTTCCTGCCTTCTTCCTTCCTTCCTCCTTCTTGTTTAAAATTTTATTTTTAGTTGACAGATGATAATTATATCTATCCTTTCACTTAATTTTTGGTTAAAAACATCTCTATATTTAAGTAGAGCAAAACTAGAAACGGAAAGAAAATTCATTCTAGGACATGCGTAGCTTTACTTCTTTTTACATCTGAATAGGTCTGAATTATTTTGCTATATCTGAATAAGTTCCAGGAGGAAGTAACCCATCATGGATATACTGGAAGTGAACTATATCCCCTCATATGAGTAGAAGCAGGAAAGGACACCACGTATGCTACTGCAAGATCCTTATACTGATTTTTATCAATGTATTTTATTACATAATAACTTACTTTTAGTTAAAAAGTAGAACTACTTCAAAAAATATTTAATATTAATAAATAAGTATTAATCCACTCCTTTCACTCCTAAATGGGATAATTCTGAAATATAACAAAACTGAAAATTTTGTATGTAACTTAAAATGGAAAAACATGTCAAATTTATAATCTGAAATAATCTCACAAGTGAAATACCAAAGTTTACGGTTCTTATTCATTCAAGGATTTTGTGGCTTATTTTACACTCAGTGGAATATGATTCTGATTGTTAATCGATCATAGCAATTTTCTTCCCAAAGTGAATGAAAATATTCAATATAAAAGGATCTGATTTAAAATTTATTATTAATTAAATTTGTGCTTTGACAACTTCTTACATGCAGAGGATACATTCTGATTCCCCTCCCTCCTCCCTTTCGCATGGCCTTGCCATCTCCAGCAGGCTGCTCGGTTCTCCCCTGCTCCTCACTTCTGCTGGTAAACGTTGTTAATGACTGGAAGGCAGGGATGGCAATGAATGAGAATAGCTTATAATTAGGGAATCTTAATTTGTGTACGTTTGAAAGTGCCACATGACATCTATTTAAGCAAAGCATTCTAGGTTGGCACCCCAAACAGCAATCAAATACATTGCAAAGTTCAATGACGGTGCTGTAAAATAACCGACACTGAGCATCTATTTTTTTGTCTAGATAGTAACCAGGCACCAGGGGAAAAGACAAAATGAACCCACGGTTCCACAAGGAAGAGGAGTCAGAGTCAGTCTTTCATAATGTCCTTCAGACAAGTAGTTCATGCGCGCAGAAACATCATAGGAAGGTAATCTCATTCTGATTACCCAAGAGAGCTCTGGTTTAGAGGAAACAGGAATAAATTGAGTACATGGGGGCATTCCTACCTGAAAGACACTCTTCCTGCTTGATTTTTCCTTGGCCCATTCTATATGTGCACCATGCAAATCCACGCTTTCTGCTTTGTGCCTGGCTTTCTGTAAACAGAAATGAAAATAAGAATAAAGATCACACAGCACTAAAGAAGCTTGTCAGAAAAAAACAAGTTCACCGAGTTACAGGTTGTATATACATATGCCACGAAGCCTCTCTTTTGTGCTTCCCAGAGGAGATCTAATCTGTGGAACATTTACTTGGGATTTTATAATTTGAACACTCTAAAATTAGAAGCACAGTTTTAAATACATTTCATTAGTTATACATAATAATAAAGGATCGATACTTCTATCAATGATTTGATATAATATTAAAGAAATAGAAGATCGAAGATCTGCTTTTCTGTCCTGTATAATATTGCTATTGTATTATATCATCTAGTCAGAGATGGTCAGGAACCAAAATTAAGCCATACACTTGTTAGACCTAAAAGTAAGAGAAAAATCACAATATAAGGGGAAAAGTTCTAGTTTAGTTTTGTGACCTCAGCAAAGTTACTTAGAACCTAGCTACATCATCTTAAATTAGAGCAAACAGAGTTAACTTAATCTCAAATTCTCTTCTAATGTTTGTATTTTGTATGTTACCAAATTCAGAAAGTAGCATGAAGTGTCACCAATGTGCCTTTTACAGAACCACATTTTAGTTGGACATGTGGCACATATCTTTAATCCCAGCCCTCACAAGGCAGAAGCAGGCTGATCTCTGAGAATCAAAGGCTTGTCTGGTCTGCATGGTGAGACACTGTCTTAACATAACAATAGAAAAGGAGAGAAAGAAAGAGAGGGAGGGAGGGAGGGAGAGAGGGAGGGAAGAAAAGAAGGAAAGAAAGAAGGAAGGAAGCAAAGAAGATTCACATTTAAAAGTTTAGGATTATGTGTGTAAATTTTATGTAATAAAGCTAATTTATTTAATAAATAAATAATAGTATTGGATTATTTTTATATGAAGTACATGATAAATGAAAGTAATTTTATTTCAGAAATTTCTAATAACTAGCTAATATGAAGGTTAACTATGGTTGCCTAATAATTTCATTTGACGCGTGAATATCAACTACATAAGTTTAAATTCACACAACTTCAGCTGTTACACAAAGCTTATTTTTGGACATTCTTTACTGTTTTCCAAAGAGGTACTGTATAGAGATGTTTTGCAACAATTTTCTTGTGCTTTAGGCTACTCTATGTTTCTTTACAAAGAAATTCAATAAATTCCTCATTTTTTTCCCTGCAGAACATCCTGAACATTTAGTACAGAAATGTTTAGGCTACTTTCATAAACTTTAAGTCAAATCTTCAAATTAGGGATGTAAAAATGTTGAAAGATATTTTCTGTCCATAATTG
>JAQHUG010000182.1:912637-923356 GCA_028555095.1 Dicrostonyx torquatus
GGATCTTGGGTCGGTTGGTAAGCTTCTTCGGAGAAACACAGATTCAGGGTCTGGTATTGTAAATCTGCTTGTGTCCCTTATCCCTATTAAAGTGTGTGTTTTAAAGATAGCTAGAGTGGGCAATATTTAATTGAATCAACACTATAGGTTATCAGATATGTCAGAATGATTCTGGTGTGCAGTAGTTTACCAAGGCAACAGCTTAAAGGGGTGTGAATCAACTTATTTATTTTAAATTATTTCAGCATTTTTTGTGTTTGAGTTTTTTGCCTGCATGTATGCCTATGCCTCACTTGCATTCCTGTGGCAAAAGAGAGCAGCAGATCCTTCAGAACTAAAGTTATAGATGGTTCTGAACCACCTTATCGGGGAGTTGAACTCTGGTCCTTTGGAAGATCAACAAATGCTCTTAACCACTGAGCCGTCTCTCTGGCCCTAAAGGCCAGAATTGAAATGCAACTGCAGTCACTATCTTCTTTGTGCAGTGCTGAAAATCAAACATGAAGCTTTGCCCATGCATAGACAAGCGCTTTACCACAGAGATGTACAAACAATGCTCAAAAATCTGTCCTTAACCGGTATGCAGCCTGTGAAACTGGAATTACCATGATAAAACACAGCCAAAGGTGGGGAAAGCTGTGACTTGCTCATTGGACTGCAGGATAGGCGTTGATTTTCTTTACATCCCTTCTGCTAAGTTAATCTTGTTGGAGATCCTTCATCCCTTCATCATCTTTATTTATTCGGCCTACACTGCCTCCATCCAGATTTTCATCAAGCAGGCTCTTCTGCATCAGCTCCCTACTGTAGGCACCTTGTCAGCAGCGGTTTTTTAACCCTATGGAAAGCGGCTGCTTCCCAGCACCCCTGGAGATCTCTACCTTCATTCTTACTTGACCTCACTCCTACCTGAAAGTATCACATTTTCTTTGTCTATACCGACTATCTGTGTTTCTCCCTTAGAGCCGAGCTTCTCAACATGGGGCTTGTTTTCCATTTGCTTCACTGTTTTTCCCAATGTATGGAACAGTGCCTGGCACACACTTGCTGTTCAGGGAATATTTACTGAATTCTGAATGAAGAAAAATATCAACATGCAACTAACTTTTCTGCTTTGGAAGGAAGTCTTGAGTGTCTTAAAATTTTGTTTTACATAAATTAAGATTTCTAAAATGTTTAAGAGCTAAGCAGTCATTTGTGATTTGGGAAAGTGATTACGATAATATAATGGATTCATTGAAACTGAGTATGAATTTCATGAAATCATTCTTTATTTTATTGATTTTTATTGAGCTCTACAATTTTCTCTGCCTCTCCCCTCCCCTTCAACCCTCTCCCATGGTCTCCATGCTCCCAATTTACTTGTCTTTTTCTACTTCCCATGTAGATTAGATCTATGTAAGTCTCTCTTAGTGTCCTCATTGTTGTCTAAGTTCTCTGGGATTGTGATTTGTGGGCTGGTTGTCTTTGTTTTATGTTTAAAAACCACTTATGCATGACTACATGTGATAAATGTCTTTCTGGGTCTGGGTTACCTCACTCAAAATGATGTTTTCTAGCTCCATCCATTTGCCTGCAAAATTCAAGGTGTCGTTATTTTTTTCTGCTGTGTAGTACTCCATTGTGTAAATGTACCACATTTTCCTTATCCATTCTTTGGTCTAGGGGCATTTAGGTCAACCTTCCTCAAGACCCAGCAATACCACGTTTGGGTATATACCCAAAGGATGCTCAATCGTGTCACAAGGACATGTGCTCAACTATGTTCACAGCAGCATTGTTTGTCATAGCCAGAACATTGTACAGCTTCAGTATCAATAATGTGAGCTATGCCCCATCCAGAAACTTCAGGGTTAAGGAAAGTGTTAACTGTTCCTTTAAGAATTTCATAGCTGGGGCTGAAGTTTTGAATTAAATTACTAGATCAGCACTACACACAAGGCACTGGGTTCAATCTCCAGTAACACACCATACACACACATACACACCCATGCACACACATACTCACATACACACAGACACACACACGGAGGTGGGGACAGGGACAGAGATAGAAATTTCTATATTAGGAGCCCTTAAAGACCACCTAATTATCTATAGTCATTCTATGATGTTGAAATAGAGGACCTTAATGGGTAAAGAGCAATGCAGGCTTTCACATCGTTTAGCTATGCCAGTCTCTAAATATCACCCACACTGCCCGCCAAACCCCATGGCTGTCGCTTCTTGTTCATGATTATCCCAATCCAAATTCCTGTCACCCCCACTCACTGCCCTTTCCTCCTCAGGCCAACATGCCTTTGGTGATCATGTCCCTTTGCTTTCCCAACTCCTCATGTTCTTACTCTTCCATCTCTTCTCCAATCCGTGACTTTACTGTGCTTCTCATCTACAGAAAGGACTCTGAGTTCTGTGCAATTCCTTCCTGCTCCTGATATTCTAGAAATAGTCTTTGGATAGCCTTCCTGTCTTCTAAGACCTTTTTGGTTTCATGTCTTTCCTTGCGTAAGCCAGTGTTCCTGATTCAAAGTCTCTTCAACCACTAGATCACCCACCCTGTTTCCCACTAGTTCTCTGCTTATTGTCTGTCTGTTTAGAAATTTCCTGGAAAAATAATCTTGTGGGCTCCTCAGGATAGCAGCGTCCCAGGTGGTGCTTGCCTTACTCATTGCACTGTTGACTCTTTTCTTTCTTGAGACAGGTAACTAACTACAAAGTGTTTATTTTTTCCAGTTCTGCTCTATGACATGGCTCATTCTTACTGCCCAAAGGTTGTAGAGCTCACGTGCAAGGCTCCTAAGTTCCATCCTTACTGAAAACAGATGAAAGTTTTCCACTAAATTCTTTTGTATTCTCTTCTTTACAATATCATTGTGAAGCTAGTGTCAGTCACATCAACATGCATGTAAAAAAAAAAAAAAAAAAAACTCAAGCAGCAAGTGACGAAGTACCTCACAGAAGGCCACACACTTAGCAAGTGCCTAAGCTGAGTTTTATTTGACTATTATTTATTTTATTTGACTACATGTAACATGCCCTTGACAGCACAGTATACAATCTCCCCTTCTTAGTCATTCTTTCTTCCTCTGAGTTCACTGCTCCAAAGCAAGAAACCTAATTCCTATTTTCTCTTTGTTCCTTGTAAGAGCTAACATTTTCTTACTCCTTGTCTATCCACAGAAATCCAGTTCTGGTTCTGTGGTCTGTTTCTACCTACCAATAGTCCCATTCCTTGGCACGAGAGTGGCCTGTATCTAAGTCAGAAGTTCCTGAATACAGGTGTCATGAGGGATACTGATGACTGCCTGCGGCCTACCTGACCTCAGAGCAAGAGGCAAATCTATCCCAGGTGTATCTCCCCTAACTCCTGGCCCAATCCCGAGAATTCAAACCCTGTTTTATCTCCTTACTCACTCTCTGATAGAATCTGTCCTCTACCACTTCGTTCATGAGAGACAATGGAGAAACGCTGTTTCAAAATGTCAACTCAAAAGCTTCACTCTCAGCCATCATTATTATTATTCCAACATTTCCAGAATCCCCAGGTACCCGAACTCATGGCGTCCTGATGCTCATGTACCATGCTCCTCCCCATAGCCTGGCTTTTACTCCCATTTCTGGTTAGTGTAAAATGCTTTAACCATTAAGGTCAACATCAGCCACCTGACACCTAGTCTCTGCTCCTGGAACTATTAGAACTTAAACTGTCTAGTACTGCTGCTGTCTTCCACGAAATGCTCTTGGCCTCAGCGGTCGAGGCATATCTGCTGCTACTGTTCTGTTTGTCCTGTATGACTTCCTGTTTCCCCTACTTTCCTTCCTCTCTAGTTTCTAAACCAATGATGGATGGCTTCTAAATGATCCCTGACTTACTCTCCTCATCTATCACATTTTCTTATTCAGCACTATACTCCGGGTTTCGGTCTTGAAACTAATCTGGCCTCACCATTTGTAATAAGTTGACTCCTCAATCAGTTCCTCTGCCCTACCTTCTCCAGCTTCTAATAGAGGTCCAGAACTCTATCTTTTAGGCTACTAATATTAAAACAAGCTGTAGGACTCTCAGGGCATTCTTCTTGGACTCCCTTATGTCTCTCTATTGCTAATCTTATTTAATTACCTATTTACCTGTTTACGTGAAATTTTCTTGACCTCTTCCACCATCTCCCTCATCACTGATAGCCAAAGGGTTTAAAAAAAAAATCCCTGATTTCTAAACTATCTTTGCTCTTTTCATCTCATGACAATAGTCCTTTGAGCTCTTTGTTTTCTTTTACCTGAATTCTTCTGGCTTTTTCTTCTATGACCAGTACAAAACAAAACAAAACAAAAACAAAAACTAAACCTCTTGTACTCATTTCCCCAGACATTTTGGCTTTTCTAATCTCTTTAAGATCCTGGCCAAACCCCTCAGTACATTATATAAGCTCAACTTCCTAATTGACAGCCCTTTCCTGATCTGTGTGATTTCTTTTTCTCTACCTGCCAGCCATGCTACCTACACCCATGGGAGTTTTCAAAACGCAACATGTTTTCACTTCATTGGAACTGCTTAAATCACTCATGAACTGGGTAGAGAGCCATAATAGAAACTATCCAGATTCCGTCTAGTGACTTACTGGTGATAAAGTTCTAACGTTAGAAAAGCCATTTACGAAAGAATAAACAGGTAGGACCTCAGTAGAGACTATCATTCGGCCCAGTCAGAACAAATAATAAAACATATAGTACATCTAGTTTGCTTTCTGTTGCTTTGATTAAACACTGAACAAAGTTACAGTCCGTTGTCATCCAGGGAAGCCAAGGCAGGAACAGAGAAGGAAGGTCTGAGGCAGAGAACACAGAGAAACGCTGGCTTACTTCCCCCAGATTGTTTAGTACCTTTCTTATACAGCCCAGGCCCACCTGCCCAAGGAGCTACCAAACCTCGTGACCTGGGCCTCCCACAGACATGCTCACAGCCCAATCTGATGGAGACAATTTCTCAATTGAGTTTCCTTCTTCCTTGGTTTGTTCAGTTTTTTTTTTACCATGTTAAAAACAAACAAGTAAACAAAAAATCTATTAAGATTAGTAATGTGGTGAGTTTAGAAATATAACAGAAAACTGGTTATTTGAGTAACATTAAAGGATCAAACATATGCTTCATGGCAAGAACACTAAGTTAAGGAGACAGAGGATTGTGTAAACAATGGTTCTAACCTGTTCCCCACTGTCCCCCTTGCCAATTAGGAAGAGACCTGGGCTGGAAAATGCTGAGCACTAAAGGGTATCAGAAAAGAAAGCTATAGTATTAAGTGTTAAACATCATAAAAAACAGTTCAGGAAAAGTCACAGAATTTATTTGGAAGAGAATCATCAACATTTTCTTTAAAAATCCTGAAATTAAAGAATCTGTTAATAGAAAATGTATTTCTGATTCTACAGCATTGAAACACAAGCAAGAGACAGTTAATGAACTGCATGAAGCCAATGGATGAAAGAGTATGCTGTTACAAGAACAATGTTTTTTTAATTTATACCAATTTATAATGGTTATAAATTGACTAAATATGGGTTTAAATCTAGGAATGAGGATGCCATATCTTCTGTGGGGATAGATTTAAAATAGAAATGACTGATTTTTAAAACTATGATGATAGCTCTATTGAAGAGTTACTGCCTCTGGACAGGAAAGCATGCAAGCCTCTTAGCTGGAGCAATGTGTAGTCATTAAAAATTGATCCTGTGCTTAGCCACTTCATATTTTTATTATTCTCATAGTCAATCTTCATGGTTTCTAATAATCACTGACAGAGTATTCTCTACATAGTACGTTTTTCTTTGTCTTAGATTAAGCCTTTGGGTTTAGTTTTCTGTTTCATGAGCTATTTGGGGCTAATAGTTTTCGGTGTGTATTAGGAGGTGTCTCAGGGTGGATAGTCTTTTGCTTTATGGTGTTTTCTATGATGACAATAGGCACATTTGTAACAAATCATTGGGCCACTCCTCCTCTCTGCCTCAATCCTAGATGTGTTTTTAAACAAGATAAAGCTCAGACTTTCTGAAGTAGGTTATTAACCACCATTTTTTATTTTGGATTAATTGCTGTTTTGGAATATAGACTGAGATTGTCCTTAACCATTTTGAAACACAGAACACAAAATTGGTTTAGAGGAATTAAGTTTAACCACATAACTTGCTTTGGTTCCGGAAAATCGTTCATGGAGGAGGACAAAACTCACTTATCAATTCTCATCTGGGAAAAATGATTTAGGAAAGAGTGCAAAATTGATACCTGATCTTATTAATATCTAAAGCATGGCCTCTGTCAATGCAAAAGTGGAGACTGATTATAACATGTGGGTTTTCTGTTTATGGATATAAATGATACTAATAAGAACTGAAATGGCTACTACAGTGGAATTTCTCGGCATGGACGTCTCAGAGAGGTAAACATGCGTTAGTGGTTATAGTGCTAAAATTGGTGCTTTTGTTGCTCTTTAGAGGTCTATAAATAATAGACCTCTCTTGAACTTAATTTTTAATCAAAATCTTTCTAGAATAATTCCAATACCTTCTCCATAGATTACTTGTGCTATATTCTGATTCTCGCATTTATATTACCTATAGAACTAATGGAATTCTCCCAAACTTGTTTCTTAGATTTCCAGCCACTCATCTATGTCTTGGATGTATACTTCCAAATAAAGCACACTGCTTACCATTCATTATTAAAAACAAAACAAACAAACAAATACCACCCCCACACAGAACTGCAATAACTGACATTGTTTTTCTTGTGGCAAAGATAGATAGTTCTCTACTAATATAGCTTTTGTTTATTTGTGTGTCTAGAGTTACTCCATTTTAATTCAGTGACAGTGGATCAAAATGTAGTCAGTTACTCCTTACCAGTGGAATGTGAAAAGTGATGGAAGACCTTTCAAAGCTTTCAAGAGCCTAAATATCTTGTCCATGCTCTCATCATCTACCTTCATCTGCTGCTACTTTGGACAACTAGGCTTCATTGTTTCCTAGCAGTAGACACAGACATGAATGCAATTGAGAGCTACTCTGTTAATGGTGTGTCAGGCACATTGTATCAGTTTTGCCACTGACAGTTCCATGAGGTAAGGTGCACCTATTAACATCATGTTAATAACATCATGTTAATCAACTACAGTTGAGATAACCAAAGCTACACAACAAATAAAATGTGAACCCAGTATTTGTAACCTAGGTAGTCTAAGGTGTACATCTACCCTACCACTTCTCTGCAACTTCTGGTTCAAAAGCGACTTTGTAAAATATAAATACATTTATTACTCAGTGCTTTTTAAAAAATGTAATGTAGGGGAAAATGTTCATTTTAGTCTAGAGAAACATAAGCTCTGAAACATGTGTTATGCTGACCAAAGTGATAAAACACAAAGTCAAGCTTCATAATTAAAATAGTTTTCTGGGAGAGCCTAAGGTGAGGTTTATTGAGGGATAGCAAACTATTATCCATTTAAAAGGCTTCTTATCAATTTAATTGATTTTGTAGCTATTAAAAATTATGCAAGATACAGAATTTATTGTGGTTAATGGCCAAATCTTACAAAAATAATAACCAGAGAACACAGCTTCATTTGCAGGAATATTGATCATTGGATTTTTTTTCTTCTAAAACTTAAGTTAATAATGCAATAGATAATACTCTTCTCTTTTTTTCTTCATTTCTTCCTATTTTTACCTGTCATCTCTAGATTTTCAACTGTCATCTTTTTCTAGTTATAAATATATGATGGATCCACATGATGGTGTTCTCTGCAGTTGTCAGAGTGAAGCCTAGCAGGGACAACTGTCCTGACCTCAAGAATAGTATCATGAGACTAAAATATTAAGCAGAGACTTAAGATGCCTTTGCCAGGTTTAGATTGTTAGATCTACTATGGCCTTTTCATTCTTTGGGATCTTATTGAGCTGGAGTCTGTGAGATGACTCAATACTCTCTCCATAAAAATATAATTACTCTGTATTCATTTTGCACAGATACTCAATAACTCATGAATAGTGTTTTAATTGAAACTATGTTCATGTTTCTGCTCACTCCCATATTTTATATCCATAAGTTCATGTTGTTGTTGAGTTCACACTACAGTGAGAAAGCCTTAGATCTGGTACTTATCTAATTAATGCTTAACACATATTTCACATTGAAAGTAAACAATATTAAAGAAAACAAACAATTTAAATGAGGCCTTTTACACTTCTCTTCTGTTGTTGTTGCTTTCAAGAACACAGCTAAATGGATCGTTTCAAAAAGTTAATAGTTTATTAAATGTCCTCAATGCTTCTGTAATTAGACATATACTTTTTAAAGAAAAAAAATAATTTTGATTTTGCACTGCTGGGGCTCAAACTCAGGACCTGGTGCATGCTAGATAAATACTTTATTGCTAATTCAAACCACTAGCCCTAATTTTGAATATTGATAGCTAGGACCACATTGTTCCATGTAGTTCCTTTTGAAACTGCAAAAAGTTGCATTTTAAGAAAGTAAATGATTTCGTACCCTAGATTCTAGTCATTTCCAGCCCACACAATATCAATCAAGGCCCTCCACCCTGTTGATGCTCAGTCCAGAAGTACCACAAACATTCTTAAAGATTACCTGACATTCTTTTACTCACCACTCCCTGGTCACTCCTAGCAAGAGCCTTTATCTAGCCAAAAAGGACATTTTCAGAGCCTCCTTTCCTTCCTCCTCCAGACACAGTTATCCTAGTCTTTGAGCAGAACGTGAGCTCTCATCTTTCTGGAACGAGAGATATCTCTTCTGCAGCTATTTTTAAATTGATTTTATTGAGCTCTACATTTTTCTCTGCTCCCCTCCCTGCCTCTCCCCTCCCTTTCAACCCTCTCCCATGGTCCCCATGCTCCCAATTTACTCAGGATATCTTGTCTTTTGCTACTTCCCATGTAGATTAGATCCATGTCAGTCTCTCTTAGGGTCCTCATTGTTGTCTAGGTCCTCTGGGATTGTGATTTGTACGCTGGCTTTCTTTGCTTTATCTTTAAAAACTACTTATGAGTGAGATCATATGATAATTGTCCTTTCTTACACTTGTAACAATGGCCAAGATTAAAAATACTGATGACAATTTATGCTGGAGAGGTTGTGGGGTAAAGGAAACACTCCTGCATTGTTGGTGGGAGTGCAAGCTGATACAGCTCCTTTGGATACCGGCATGGTGATTTCTCAGAAAATTAGGAAACAACCTTCCTCAAGACCCAGAAATACAACTTCTGGGTATATATGCAAAGGATGTTCAATCATACCACATATGCTCAGCCATATTCATAGTTGTATTGTTTGTTATATCCAGAACTTGGAAACAACCTAAATGCCCCTTGACTGAAGAATGGATAAAGACAATGTGGCACATTTACACAATGATATACTACACAGCAGAGAAAAATAATGACATCTTGAAATTTCTAGGCAAATGGATGAAGCTAGAAAAATTCAAATTGAGTGAGATTCTGCAGCTATTTTTAGTTGTCTGTTTGCTTTGTTTTTGTTGGACTGAACCTGTTCTTCTGTTAAAAAACAAACAAATAAAAGCTAAAAGGAGAAACAAGTTCATTGGGCTTCTTGTGCAGTTCTGGAACTGTACTTAAAAATCTGTGTACGTGAATATTGCAGAGAACAAATTTTTAATGTTCTTATTATGAATAAAGTATTGGAGATAATATGTTCATTACTGTGATATAACCATTCACTGGTATACATATATCAAATATCATCCTCTACAACCATAAATACATAAAGGTTAAATTTGACAGCTAGGAGATTAGTGGTAGAGTATTTGCCGACTGTGTGTTGTAAAACTGTGCAAGAGAGACCTTGGCGGACCAAAGCACCATGCAGCTGGTGAGAGCCCGATGTGGGTGAGGGACAGACATGCCATGCAAGCACAGTTCATGTGGGAGTTTTATTGAGATAAAGGGAGTGCGGGACGGAAGAGAAAAAGAAAAACACAAAGAGGAAGAAGAAGAGGAAGAAGTGGCAAGGACCAGCTTTCCTATTCAGAAAAGCAACAGGAAAAGGGCAGGGGGGAAGGAATGGGCACAGTTTGTCTCTTAAAGGGACCTTTTGCACTTGCATACATATGTAGTGGAATAGTAGCCATAGGACACTGGGATGGCTAGTGTACTGCCTGGGTTCTTCCTGTCAGGTGACAGGGGCTCAGCATAATGCCTGAATCCTTGAGAATTTGAAATTAACTCCCATCAGAACAATAAACAAACAAAGAAGAACCCAGAGCACAATTTTACAGTTGTTGATTCTAACTGAAATATTAGAATAAAATGAAATTTAAAATCTTAAAGTTGCATAACCGAAACAGAGGGACCTTCAATATTGAATTCCTGTATTGACTTTAGACATTTTTGTGCAGAAATATTACTGAAAATACATATAAAGGTGTAGAGTTTGTGCTTAAAATGACGCCAAGTTTTCTGAGTAGTATGTGAGGATTAAAATAAGTGATCTAACCCACCTAATTGACAAGGGAGATCCACCTTCTCTGATCTGTGTGGCTTTGAAACAACAGAAACTATTCAATGCAGAAAACCTCAAAATGTTCTGTTTAGAGATACGAGGCTGGTGCTGGCTGGTGCGCCAATGAGCTCATGTTCTTCTAACAAGTCATGCATAGTTCTTAAATGAGTTGTTCTGCCATTTCTTTT